>JAQQSZ010000161.1:13829-27757 GCA_028646595.1 Phalanger gymnotis | reverse complement strand
TTACTTAACCCTTGAGTTTTTTCAGCGGGGTATGACTGCTTGTAGACTAACGAGTTCCATGTTCCACACTTGGGCGGATGCGCTGCCTCACCAGCACTCTTCCTTCCCCAAGAACCCCCAACCTGGACTGGGCTTAAATCTTCAGCAGGCTCTTCACTCCTGCTCTGATCTGCCACTTAATTCCTCCCACCAGGTGGGCCTGGGGCCAGAAGCAACTGCAGCTGTAGTTCTAAAGCTGCCCCACCTCCACTGCCCCAGGGGCGGCAGCCAAACCGCAAACTCAGTCCCGCAGCTTTTCCCACTAACCTTCTCTGTTGTCTTTGCTCTTTGTGGGTTGAGACGTCTGGTAGATGCCACAGCTCAGTAATTCAGGATGCTAGGGCACTCCCCGCTCGGCGCTGGTCTGGTCGGTCCGCGCCGCACACACTGGGCTCTGCTGGGCTCAGCTCCTTTCTCCTCAGCTGGGAGCTGGGAGCTCCATGAGGGACAGACCTTACCCAGAGACCATCCAGGCTGTCCTGGGCTGGAGCCCTGCTTCCCTCTGCCACTTTGTGGGTTCTGCAGCTCTAGAATTTGTTCAGAGCCATATTTTTATAGGTTTTTGGAGAGACTTGGTAGGGAGCTCATGCCAGTCACTGCTTCCCAGCCGCCATCTTGGCTCCACCCCCTCCATTTCATTTTTATAGCTGAGGAACTGAGGCAAACAGGGTTAAGTGAGTTGCCCAGGGTCACATAGCTATTAAGCGTATGTGGCCAAACCTGAACTCATCCACATGAGTTTCCCTGATTCCAAGCCCAGTGCTCTGTCAATCGTGCCACCTAGCTGCCCACCAGCTACATAGTAGGTACTTAATATGTGCTTGTTAATTGATTTATTGAGTGTGAGACTCCTTGCTAGGAGAGGGTTTTGGAAGTAAAATTAAAATTTTAATTTTGCCTAGAATAAGTGTGTACACACCTAGTATAGGAAGGTCAGGTGAAATAATATGAATATATTTGTAGAACCTGATTTTTTATAGCATACATATCCTTAGGCATCTAAGATATATATGGCATCATTGTTACAACATAATTAGCATCCTCATGGTGACACATAAAGATTAGATTTGTGTGTGCGTATATATATATATGTGCATATATATATACACATATATATTCCACATAAAGATCTGCTCTTCTAGAAGAATATATTCATATTTTCCTAGATGTTATACATATAGAGACATGTATCTATGTAGATAGATATTGATATTTATAGAATTGAGAAAAACTAAACAACTTGTTAGAGAATACAGAACAGATAACATTGCTTTATGGGCTGTCTTGAGAAGAGCACTAGATTTCAATCAAAATAACTTGTCATAACAGATTGAATGCAGAAGCAGATATGAGAATGTAGCTGTCTTCTATTAAGCCAGGCATTAGAGCAAATTGCAAAAATACACAAACCAAAGCTATTCTTCTCACTAACTTTTTTTTGGAAAACAGTTTTCTTAAATAAAAATTTCTTTATGATAACTCACACCGAATTTATTATTGCTTTTTAAATGAATTAATAAATATTTAAAAATTTATCAGTTTTAGTTTCTAATATGGCAAATTTTGATCGATATATGCCACATAAACAAAAGCTCTTTGGGCTATGCAGTACTTTTTAAGAGTCTAAAGAGGCCCTGAGATCAAAAAGTTTGAGTACCATTTTGTCTAGGAAATCTCTAAATCTTCTCTACCCAGAAAGCTGGCTCGTGTATTTCCATCATCTCCAAGGGCCACATGATGAAGAGCTTATGCCTCTCCTTCTAAGTGCCGCTTCCAAGAAATCATGCAGTTTTAAGGTTCTTTTGCCCTTGCCTCTGTAAGGATGTCATTAGGGGCTCCCCCGGGGAAGTTATGAAGATGCACAAACTTTTTCCAGCCCCAAATCCTTCCTGACCTCTGCTGCCCCTTTCACTCTCTTTTTCTATCTGACTTAGCCTTAGAATATTCTTTTTTTTATAAACCAGTACAAAGGAGTGATTGTAATCCACAATATCTGGAGTCAATCATGTCAGTCCCCAGTGCTGAGACTTAATAATTGGTGCTGAATGAATTCTGAATCTATCTATGAATATGTAAGTCCAGGACTTGGCCCCTGGTCCTTTCAGACAGGTTTCTTTCAATGGACATGTCCACACCCTTCAGATGGTGATTCCATGAAAGTCCTAAACAATTGTCTCATCTCTTTAACCTCACCAACTTAATCAATCCTCCATCTACATAAATATAGTTGAATAGAAACAAAATCTATCATCGAAAAAATTGAAATTACATTAAAATGTTTCTTTGCCCTCAACTTTGACAAGTTTAGGCTCCCAGGAATAATTAACTTAGGGGCCATGAACTTTTTTCTAAAATTCTGTTAATTGTATTTCAATATAATTGGCTTCATTTATAATTCTTTGTATTTTATTTTAAGTCCTGGCTGCAAAAAGAGTCCATGACATAGAAAAAGTTTACAAGCCCCTGAAGAGTTAAGATGTGTCATTTTACATAATAATATAATGCGTATGAAAAATGATACCATCCATATAAATTTTGGAATCTAAAATTTCCGTGAACTAGCAGACTTTCTAACACCAAGAAAGCTTGATTTGGTGTTTTCTGCAGTTCCTGCTGTACCTGCATTTACAAAATTGCATCTGACATTGAAGTCACCTAGTAGCAATATATCATATTGGAAAATTCAGGCAGCCTAAAAAAGCCATTGAAACATTCCTCTTCTTGAAGATTTTATTTTAAGATGACTGCAAGTAAATTGTTTTCTGGAACAGAGTTATCAGCTCTGCAGATTTTCTTCAAGTTCTGGGTTTTCTAAAGCTCAGTCTAAAGTTTTGTAGTTAAAGTCCCTTTCGGAGAAAATATGGTCTATGGTAACAAGATGAAGTCTATAAAATAAGCTCTTGAGTGGATATAGCATATGCAAGTAGAGGTTACCATGGGAATATCAAAACAGTATTTTCCAATTATTACAGATGTGAATATAATTTAAAAAAATGAATCATAGCACTATGTATAAATATGACTTGAATGTATGTCCTTAGTAGGAGAAGATTAAGGGGTGTTGACGATGCCTTAAATAAAGTAATTAGCTTAACTCATTAAGGTGGGAGGGGTCAGAAAAGTGACACTATTTTTGCTTGTACTCTTCTATTTTAAATCTGTATTTGGTTTTTGTTAAATAAAATCAGTTCTTTAGGTGTCTGCCTCCACCAAGTGGTGATAGTAGGGTTGTTCTGCTGTAGAATTCAAGTAATCTGAAAGGTTTCTTTCCATTCTGTCTTTGAGGATTACTTCTATCTATAAGTTCATTTAAATTAAGTTACATCTCACTAATTACAGAAAGTAATGTCTTGAACTTCCTGCCATGGGCAATCAATATTTTTCCAAGGTTAGTATAGACAATAATGTTTTCTTAGAGTTTGTATCTGTAACCACTTCCCAGTAACAATACATAAACACTGGTTTTCTAGCAAGATTAGAAAATATGTCATTCTGATTAATCAAGACTTAATATATTATACAATGAAAATACCTAGGACAAGGGACACTGCCTGTACTAAGTACAGGGATGTAGGTACCCAGTTCTGGAATTATATACATACACAGGAGAAGGAGAATTCTAGAGGTAAGTCCATACAATCCCTTCCTCAAGTCTGTGCTACTAGATTCCCTAGGATCAAACAGATCTTCTGAGATGAAGGTCAATGTTCTTTCTCCCAAACCAGTTGCCTTTCTGAAGTTTTTTTCCTTGATTATATATTTGTGTATTTGCTTTAGAAAAGAAGTGGGCTTTGTAGGGAAGAAGGTATAAAGCTCTTTTACAAGCTAGGCTTGAATATAAATATTTGAACATAGCTTTTCCTTTGCTTTCTAAATTTGAGTATCATTCTTTACTTTTGGTTTTATGCAAGTGATTTATTTTCATTATATATGAATTAGGGCAAAATGAGACCATGTAGGTGGCTCCCTGAATACAGCATTAGGTGTAGAGTGAGGAAGATGAGATCGAATCCATCCATCCTCAGACAATGACTAGCTTTGTGATCTTGGGCAAGTCACTTGAACTTTCTGTGCCTCAGTGTTCTCATCTATACAGTGGGAATGCTAACACTTTCCCGGATAGTGATGAGGATAAAATGATATAGTATTTGTAAATTGCTTTATAAACTTTAGAGCACTATGTAAATTCTAGCTATTATGTTTGAGAAGTTCCTTTTTAAAATCTATTAAAATATGCCTAAAAATTAAAAATCACTTAAAAAGGAGACTTAATAATTGCTAACCTAATAAATGATAAAACTCACCAAATATTTCCTGTCTCACTTTGGATGTGCATGTTTTTATGTATGAGAATTTGGAAGATATATAAATATTTATTTCTTTGCTGAGCTTTCAATTTTTAGACTTGGAAGTGCTTCCCCTCCCTATACCTTCCTTACCAACAATTTCTTTATGCTCCAGGTTAAATAGGGGGAAAAAAAGGAATATGTACACTGAATCCTAGAGAGTTGATTGTAATGCAATATATATGGAATAAGCAGAAGAAATATTTATGTTTAATACCTAGAATGAATAGTTAGGTGGCAAAATGGATAGAGTACCAGGCCTGTAGGGTCTGTTGATCTCAGCAGTTCAATTTACTTCCAAAGCTGGACTCTGGGCCTGCTCTGCATAGGGGTAACCATATTAATGCAAGTTAGTATTGCTGAAGAGAAGAAAATCTTCTCTAATCCTTCTACCCCGTACTGAATTCTGAAAGAGTTGCAAGAGAGAAGGCAAACAGTTATTCTCTCTCAAGAGCTGGATTATTCTTCTGTAACTGATTTTTTTCTCTACTATATTTTTTAACCAGCTCTGTCAGATAAAGAAGAAACAACTACAGACAATAGAAAACAGGGGCCTAGAAATAAAACTAGGGTCTACATCTCCCAGTCTAACCAAGGGGTTCACGTAAACTGTAGCCCACAAAAGTACTTTTTCCTTTGCAAAATCCCAGGGGTAGAGAGTTTGGAACTGCTAGGGTGCTGAGGTTTCAGCTCTAAACCTCAAAAATCCAAAGAGGCCTAAACCCAAGATATTTAAGTCTGTTCAAGAACCCAGGGAATTGAAGATAAGAGGGGGCTTGGGCCTAGTTGGTTATGCCACCAGGGGTCATAGCCTAGGCCTAGTACAAAGCTTCAATTCAGAACCTAAACCTGGAGAGGTAAATACATTAAAGATGAAAACATCAACCAGTATCAAATCTAGAGATCCTCCAAAAGAAGAAAGCAATTCCATAACAAATCTAAACATAGATTGAAAGGAAAAAATGGATTTTCCACAAGGACTACATGAATTCCTAGAAGAAATGAAGGAAGAGATAAAAAATGAAATGAAAGACCTGGAGGAAAGAATTGGAAGTAGAATAGATAATTTAGAAGAGAAAATGTTAGGCCTTATGCAAGAAGTGGAGTTCTTGAAAACAAGAATAGATCAAACAGAACTCAATGACTCCATAAGACAGCAAGAAATATTAGAACAAAGTGAAAAGATTGAAAAACTTGAGGAAAAAAATGTAAGATATCTGGAATATCCTCTTACTATCTCCATATTTATCTTTCATATGGAAATAAATCATTTTCTTGTTCTGTTATTTGGAATGTGAAGATCTTTCTCCCTTGCAGAGAAAACAAACAAAATAAGAGTGAATCAGCTCTGTCTTTCAGTTAGATTCATCTGCCTTGTAATGACTTCTGAATGGGAATATGAAATAATGCATATATTTCTCATCATCCTATCATGCTTGTATAAAAATTAACCATATGATAGGATATAGAGCAATCATAAACACATATAAAAGTAGAAATAATGAATAGTTGCTTTATTGTGAACTTGAAAACATCTCTAACATTTGTTCAGCAACCACATCTGCCAGTTCTTTCCAGATTGGAGGCTGGAGTTCATCAAAATAATAAAATAGTAACTAACAAAGAAAATATGAAAAAAAGACATAGAATTAAATGCAAACCCTCATGATATTGCAATTGATAAGTCAATCAAAGGAAAAATAAATGGAATATTAAGTGGTGATGTTAAAGATAATTATAGCAATAAGATAACTTGCAACTTATAGGATATTGGTGAAAGCATCTCCTAGAGAAAAACACACACACACATCACTAAAATGTAGAGAATTAATAAACCAACCATTTGGTAGATTAAAAAAAAAAACTTTTGATGAAACACAATGCACATTTATGTTTTAAAAAAAACACCTTAAAACATAGGCGTGACAGGATCTACAGTGGAAAAACACTAGAATTCCTTATAGAAACAGTGACAAAGCCAGAATGCCCTCTCTCCCCACTATTATTTGACATAGTTATGGAAATGTTAAATATAGTAATAATGCAAAGTTTCAGAATCAAAGATATGAATATTTCTAACAAGAAGACAAAATTATATCTTTTCACATAGCTTGATGTACTTAAAAAAGTCTCAGAGGTCATAAATTAAGTGATATAAGACAAAATTTACAAGAAGCTTATGGGATACAAGATGAATCCACAAACACTGGATTTCTATATAGCATTCAAAAATGTCAGGAATAAATGATAATCACAGAAATTACATTCAAAACAACTTGAAAATGAATAAAATATCATTAGCCTACCAAGTTATGTGTAATAGTTGTAGCTATGTGATTAGCTATAGATGTGATTAGAAATAATTTTAAGAAAAAGACACATAATTAGCAAGATTCATTGCTTATAATTTGTCCGTATCAATATAATAAAAATATCATCTTGCTTCAATGAATTTGTATATCTAATAATGTCAATTAAATTTTTAAGGAGAGTACATTAAACAAAATCACAATCTATTTGGAGAAATATAGGATGGTAGTAAAAAATAAAGTGAAAAAAGTGCAATATTAAATCAGTAATCATCAAAATTATTTTGTACCAATTAAGATAAGATAAAACAAACAAATAAAAACACCAGAAACATAAGACAGTGGAACAGATTAGATAAATAAGAAACAGGAGCAAACAAAAACAGTAGCTGATTGTTAGATCAACCCAATAAAATAAATTACTGGAGAGAGGATTTCTTTGTTTGACAAAAACTCCTAGGAAATGCATAAATAAAAAGTAGTTTCACAGAAATTAAATTTTTCCAAAAGCATGTACAATCTACCAAAATCAAAATAGTATATGCCTTCAATATAAAAAAGTATTATTGAAAAAGAAAAAATAAATTTAAAAAAGATCAGAAGGAGAAATAGGCATTTTAGGAGTATGGCTTGGGGAGAATTCTAAACCAAAAAAGGGATAGAGGATCCCACAAAAGGCAAAATTTTGATTACACAGAATTAAAATAGTTTTTACTAAAAAGTGATTAATGAAGATAGAATAAGAGAAACTATGGAAATATTTTCATCAGATATTACTGATTAAGTTAAAATATGCAAGATTAAAAAAGGAATTTAAATAAACATATTATAACCAAGAGTGATAAGTGATCAAACAAGGAGAGCAGTTTTCAAAAGAGGATTTATGAAATATAATTAACCATTTGAAAACAGTAGTACAAATTAAACAATTCCGAGGCTTTAGTTCATATCCTATGAAATGTCAAAGGTGATTTAAAAAACCCCAGAAACTCAATTTTTAAGGGCTGTGGGAAGAAAAGCACACTGATGCGTTTTTGGTAGAGTTGTCAGTTGTTCTAATTGTGCTTAATAATAATTTGAGATTATTTTAAAAAAGCAACTAAACAGCCCATACATTATGATGCAACAACTGTACAGCTGAATTTATTATACATGAAGAAAATATAAAACAAAATTTTAAAAATCCCACTTATTTCAAAGTATTCACAGCAGTGCTTTTTGTATTAGCAAACAAGTAGAAACAAAATGTATGCGTATTAGTTAAGGAATGGATGAAAAAACTCTGAAGAGGTAGGGATGGGGAATTCCCACCCTATCCCTCTCAATTACTGCTGATGTCAAGACAAAAGACATCAATTAAAATGTAAATATATACACCCCTGGAGATGTGCAAATGTGTAAATTAAATGAATACTGTTTATAATGACTGCCAAAAGACTAATTTTTGTATGCTTTCCTCCCAACAGAAAATCCAATCCGATTTAACAAGCCATGAGATTAGCTTAGAAGAAATGAAGAAGCATAACCAAGGAAAGGATACCGCCAAGAGGGTTCTTACCCAGATTGAAGTAGCACAGGTATGTTAATAAGCCTAGACTTCAGATAAAATTTTAGAATATAGTGAAATATTTTTACTTTGTCAACATGATGGTTGGTGTTAGATAAGTGGTTTTACATGCAAGGAATTTCATTGTGCTAGGATCTAGGTTGGGGAGAAAATGGCAAGACGTTGTATTTATAAACTTAATAAGAAGTTACTCTGTAAACACATGTTGTTGTTGTTCAGTCGTGTCTGACGCTTCATGACCTTTTGGACCATACTGTCCATGAGGTTTTCTTGGCAAAGACATTTGAGTGGTTTGCCATTTCCTTCTCCAGTGGCTTAAGATAAACAAAAATTAAGTGACTTACCCAGGGTCACACAACCAGTAAGTATCTGAATGTGGATTTGAACTTAGGTCTTTCTGACTCTAGACCCAGATCTCTATCCACTGGGCTATCTAGCTGTCTCTTCTAGACATATAGCACTATATAAATGCAAGGTTGTAACTGTTTTAATAAGAAAGAATATCTAAGAAGAAGGCAAAAAGCAAATATCGAGGTACAACAAGCTTAATAAATTTTTGACGGGGCTCCATAAATCGATAATATTTACAGAAATAAGTTTGAACATTTTTTTTTACTTCAGAATATTTCCTGGTAATTTTCTTTGCCTTTACAGAAAAAATTGCAGGATGTTTCTGTAAAGTTCCGCTTATTCCAAAAGCCAGCCAATTTTGAGCAGCGTCTAGAGGAAAGTAAGAGAGTGTTAGATGAAGTGAAAACGCAATTCCCTCTATTGGAAATGAAGAGCATTGAGCAGGAAGTAGTGCAGTCACAGCTGGATCATTGCATGGTATGTATATCTGGTAAAAAAAAAAAAGTCAGCAATTTTTAAAAAACGCAAAGATGCTTTTGATTATATAAAATATTTTGAGAGAAGTGTGATGATTTGGCTGCTTCATTACATATTTTGCAACAAAAGGTTTAGGTTGCTTGTAAGAGATTTTATGTCTGCATTTTTGCTGAAATTCCAATTATTCAAGCCATTTATTAGATACATTATCTATACATATACATATGTGTGTACACGTGTGTATGTGTATTCTTGAACACATCTTAATCCTTACATTTCTCTTTGGACAGCAAAACACAGATCAAAGGAGACCATTATGTTGAAACATTCAGAAAGTGGATACTTCATTAGTAATGATGCCATTAAAAAAAGCAGTATTTTTGCTAGTAGATATAAACTGAGGCAAAACCCCACCTGTATACCAGTTATATGTGTGACATGGCACATTAAAATGCAGGAACTCTTCAAGTCAATGGTCAGTTTAGTATACTTTTAGGGAAGGTATCAAGAATAGAAAAATTTAACCCACTGAATTATATCATAATTTAGAACTAATATTTTCTTTATACTTTGCTCTCATTATTGCTTAAATATTTTAAACACTGTATAGGAACTATGATATGCATGGATTTTGCCTTCAAGAAGATTTTGCTTTAAAAAAAGGGGGGCAAGAACAACAAAATTCAAATGTGATAAGCCCTTTTTCCTTATGTTATAATCCATGTGTGCATATTAAGATATTGCAAGGCACTAGTTTAGGTGCTGAGTAAGATATAGTTTTCCTAAATCATCCTTCTGGCCTTCATCGAGCTTATAGTCTATTAAAGAATGAGGTATATACACAAGTAATTATAATACTTTGATTATTGCATTAAAAAGGTAACAAATCAAGTGTTTAATATATAAAGTCTGAGGGGAGAAGACAATATAAATTTTAATGGCATAAAAAGCAATAAATCTTTTTTGTAACAGAAAAGAAGTATTTTTATCTGACTTTATTACTTTAACTTGCTCACTAGAAAAATATGGCCAATAATTATTGGTATTATCAATAAAGTAGGGATTTAGCATCCAGGAAATGTGGCATTGGTGTCATGGCAGAGGTAGTATTTGAGCTGCATAGGAAAATTAGATGGATAGAAAGAAGAGAATTGTAGCAGTTTCCAAATACCCAGAGATGCTGACATGAAATATAAAACATAACCAAAGTACAGTATTTAAACTAATGTGATAGCTCAGGAAAACTCCTCTCAGTATCCTGGTAATACTTCAATATTTACAAAAAGAGCTGGGATTACATCAGTGTATGTTCTCTCTCCACCCTTGCAGGTGGACACTTCTTTCTGTATGCCTTAGTAGACAATTTCATGAGCTGCAGTAATAAAAATAATGATAATCACCTAATGCTTCAGCTTAGATGATGTGCCTCCCCCGAATTAATGTAGGTTGGACTCTAAATAACATTACATCGCCAGGGTGGTATTTGAAACCTTCCCATCTTAGGAGGACATACCAACGCTGACACTTCACTGGCAGAGACTGTATAACTTGGGTAAGCTCGAGTCTGTGAGGAAGTATCAGAATAGAACTTCAGTGGGGAAAAAAAAAAGGTGTATGTGTGGGGAGGGGTTAGATAATATTGACTTCTCTGCATCACTTGGCAGCTCTGTAAAAACTAATATGCCAACTTAATGAGAAAAGCCAACTTAGTAAATCCACACAAAATAATTGCCAGAGCCTTCTGAAACATGCTAAAAAAGGATAGAAAATAACTTGGCCTCATTTTTTATGTAAATATATGCATACACATACATGTACATACACACATATAATATATACACACATATATATTAATAAATTACTATTTTTAGCCATGAGCTATATCTATGTATGTAAGTTCAAACACTACAAAAAAAATAGGAATGGGTCTCCTTATCTTGCCAAGGCTGAAAGTGCAGGGGCTGTTTCTGGCCTTGTTCCTACTGATGATTACCATGGCAGCTTCGACCTGTTCAATTTGTTAACATGGACTGGTTCATTCCTCTTTAGGCAATGTGGTAGTCCCCTGCTCCTGGGATACCCCAAATGACTTATTCCTGCTGGCCTTAGAACTCATGAGCTCAAGAGATCGACCAACCTCAGCCTCCTCTGTGTACCACCATCCCCAACCCAATGCTACTTCTAAAAATTGAAAATGAAAAAGGACACATGATTTAATGACAGCTATTCTGTATGTTGTTACAACAGTGATTACTACTGCAGAATGCCTGCCCCTGGCATTTTGCTTGTTTGCTAACATTCATTATGTTTCAGTGTCCATATCTTACATTGTTTGTTGTGTGTCTTGACCTAGAAATTATACAAAAGCCTCAGTGAGGTGAAGTCTGAGGTAGAAAACGTGATAAAAACTGGTCGGCAGATTGTACAGAAACAACAGACTGAAAATCCCAAAGAACTTGATGAAAGACTAACCGCTTTGAAGTTGCATTATAATGAGTTGGGTGCGAAGGTAGGTGCTTTTAAAATTTTTTTCTTTGGGCTATAACACAAACTTCAGCTGTGTTTCTGATTTGTAAAACTATGTTATTCGCCTGTGCTTTTTTATGCCTCTGAAATTAATCCCATCTATTTTTTTCCCCCTAAAGAGCAATACTTATTGAAAAGCTTGTTGAAAACAATCAATTAGATTTATTTCCCTGTGTGCTATGAAAGGATTTAAAACTCGTGGGTATTTTAATCTATCTTGTAGTCTTATTCACTTTTATTTGCATTGAAATCTTTTGTTTTTTGCATTACCTAGCTGCCTAATATAGCCCTATCCCAAATTTCCCTAAGAAAGCCATCCCTTATAATAAAGAATAAAAAAAAAAGCTTAGCAAAACTAACCTACACATTGAATTCAACATTTTATGAAGTGTTCTCTATCTATAGTTTTCCATCTCAGAAAGGTACATTCTCAAGTCTTTGGGTTTAAGCTCATTCATTATAATTTCATATCATTCAGTTTTAATTATTTTTTTCCATTTACATGGCCATAGTCACTATAGATATTGATTTATATGTACTTTCTATTATACTTTTCATGAGTTCATATAATTCTTTCCTACATCTCTGTAATCATCATACCATATTTTAGAGTAGAGTGGTGTTCTATTACATTCATTAATGACAATTTATTTAACTATTCCCCAATTATTGGGCACCTGCTTTGTTTTCAATTCTTTGCTACTATGAAAAGTATTGCTATAAATATTTTGGTATGTAGGAGAATTGTCTTTTTGTCATTGCCCTCTTTGGGGCATATAACTAGAAGTAGGAATCCTACATCAAAGGGTGTGGACATTTTAGGCACATTTTTAAAGTGTAATTCAAAATTTCTTTTCTATTTGGCAAGTATAATATTGTTTTTCACAGCTTATGCCCATTTTCCTGATGGGCATAGTTCAAAGCAAGTACTTTTCCACATCAATTTGTTTTTTCCACTTAACACAGTTCTCTCTTCCTTCCCTAGGAAAGTAAGATTTCCCAAGGAAATCTCCAGAAATTGTGTCTAAGAAAGGTGGTTTTCTGGGCACTTTCTGTGTCTCCCAAGTCAAATAATTACTCTGCTTAAGACTCTCTATGAAAGTCATAAGACTCTGAACCCTAAGAAAACTCACACAAGGTATCAATTATATTGTCTTCCCTACTAATTCTTTCTTACCCAATATTCAATATCTACTCAGAGTCTACAAAACATATGTAGATATGGATCTACCTATACAAAACACATATGTATATTTAATGAGAAATCATACACACATATATGTGTGTGTGTCAGATACACACACACCTCAGAGACTTTCTTTTGATACAAATGGCTTAGGCACACTTTAGAGTTTTTTCTTACTTAGTTCTGAGCCCTAGTTGAGATAACCTACTCAACTCTGTAATCATCTTTAGTACTCTTTTATATCTGTGTGTATATATGTATGTATATGTATATAATGTGCATGTATGTATATGTATGTATATACACATAGGTATATATATACACATAAGTGTATGTATATATGCATGTGCACACACACATGTGTACATGTGCACTTATATGTATGTATATATATTTCAGTGGCAAAATAGATATTCTGCATATATCACTGCACAAGCTTTATCTTTTACTGAGAAGCACATATGCATATATAAACATACACGTATATTACATAGGTATGTATATGTAGGGGTTTCTCATTGAAATATACACGAACTATCTACTTATAAAATATATACATATGGGGCGGAGCCAAGATGGCAGCTGGAAAGCAGTGACTGGCATGAGCTCCCCACCAAGTCCCTCCAAAAACCTATAAAAAAATGGCTCTGAACTAATTCTAGAGCTGCAGAACCCACAAAGTGGCAGAGGGAAGCAGGGCTCCAGCCCAGGACAGCCTGGATGGTCTCTGGGTAAGGTCTGTCCCACACGGAGCTCCCAGCTCCCAGCTGAGGAGGAAGGAGCTGAGCCCAGCAGAGCCCAGTGTGTGCGGCGCGGACCGACCAGACCAGCGCCGCGCGGGGAGTGCCCTAGCATCCTGAATTACTGAGCTGTGGCATCTACCAGACGTCTCAACCCACAAAGAGCAAAGACAACAGAGAAGGTTAGTGGGAAAAGCTGCGGGACTGAGTTTGCGGTTTGGCCGCCGCCCCTGGGGCAGTGGAGGTGGGGCAGCTTTAGAACTACAGCTGCAGTTGCTTCTGGCCCCAGGCCCACCTGGTGGGAGGAATTAAGTGGCAGATCAGAGCAGGAGTGAAGAGCCTGCTGAAGATTTAAGCCCAGTCCAGGTTGGGGGTTCTTGGGGAAGG
>JAQQSZ010000161.1:0-13729 GCA_028646595.1 Phalanger gymnotis | reverse complement strand
ACTAACCTTCTCTGTTGTCTTTGCTCTTTGTGGGTTGAGACGTCTGGTAGATGCCACAGCTCAGTAATTCAGGATGCTAGGGCACTCCCCGCGCGGCGCTGGTCTGGTCGGTCCGCGCCGCACACACTGGGCTCTGCTGGGCTCAGCTCCTTCCTCCTCAGCTGGGAGCTGGGAGCTCCGTGTGGGACAGACCTTACCCAGAGACCATCCAGGCTGTCCTGGGCTGGAGCCCTGCTTCCCTCTGCCACTTTGTGGGTTCTGCAGCTCTAGAATTAGTTCAGAGCCATTTTTTTATAGGTTTTTGGAGGGACTTGGTGGGGAGCTCATGCCAGTCACTGCTTTCCAGCTGCCATCTTGGCTCCGCCCCATATGTATATATTTTATAAGTAGATAGTTCGTGTATATTTCAATGAGAAACCCCTACATATACATACCTATGTAATATACGTGTATGTTTATATATGCATATGTGCTTCTCAGTAAAAGATAAAGCTTGTGCAGTGATATATGCAGAATATCTATTTTGCCACTGAAATATATATACATACATATAAGTGCACATGTACACATGTGTGTGTGCACATGCATATATACATACACTTATGTGTATATATATACCTATGTGTATATACATACATATACATACATGCACATTATATACATATACATACATATATACACACAGATATAAAAGAGTACTAAAGATGATTACAGAGTTGAGTAGGTTATCTCAACTAGGGCTCAGAACTAAGTAAGAAAAAACTCTAAAGTGTGCCTAAGCCATTTGTATCAAAAGAAAGTCTCTGAGGTGTGTGTGTATCTGACACACACACATATATGTGTGTATGATTTCTCATTAAATATACATATGTGTTTTGTATAGGTAGATCCATATCTACATATGTTTTGTAGACTCTGAGTAGATATTGAATATTGGGTAAGAAAGAATTAGTAGGGAAGACAATATAATTGATACCTTGTGTGAGTTTTCTTAGGGTTCAGAGTCTTATGACTTTCATAGAGAGTCTTAAGCAGAGTAATTATTTGACTTGGGAGACACAGAAAGTGCCCAGAAAACCACCTTTCTTAGACACAATTTCTGGAGATTTCCTTGGGAAATCTTACTTTCCTAGGGAAGGAAGAGAGAACTGTGTTAAGTGGAAAAAACAAATTGATGTGGAAAAGTACTTGCTTTGAACTATGCCCATCAGGAAAATGGGCATAAGCTGTGAAAAACAATATTATACTTGCCAAATAGAAAAGAAATTTTGAATTACACTTTAAAAATGTGCCTAAAATGTCCACACCCTTTGATGTAGGATTCCTACTTCTAGTTATATGCCCCAAAGAGGGCAATGACAAAAAGACAATTCTCCTACATACCAAAATATTTATAGCAATACTTTTCATAGTAGCAAAGAATTGAAAACAAAGCAGGTGCCCAATAATTGGGGAATAGTTAAATAAATTGTCATTAATGAATGTAATAGAACACCACTCTACTCTAAAATATGGTATGATGATTACAGAGATGTAGGAAAGAATTATATGAACTCATGAAAAGTATAATAGAAAGTACATATAAATCAATATCTATAGTGACTATGGCCATGTAAATGGAAAAAAATAATTAAAACTGAATGATATGAAATTATAATGAATGAGCTTAAACCCAAAGACTTGAGAATGTACCTTTCTGAGATGGAAAACTATAGATAGAGAACACTTCATAAAATGTTGAATTCAATGTGTAGGTTAGTTTTGCTAAGCTTTTTTTTTTATTCTTTATTATAAGGGATGGCTTTCTTAGGGAAATTTGGGATAGGGCTATATTAGGCAGCTAGGTAATGCAAAAAACAAAAGATTTCAATGCAAATAAAAGTGAATAAGACTACAAGATAGATTAAAATACCCACGAGTTTTAAATCCTTTCATAGCACACAGGGAAATAAATCTAATTGATTGTTTTCAACAAGCTTTTCAATAAGTATTGCTCTTTAGGGGGAAAAAAATAGATGGGATTAATTTCAGAGGCATAAAAAAGCACAGGCGAATAACATAGTTTTACAAATCAGAAACACAGCTGAAGTTTGTGTTATAGCCCAAAGAAAAAAATTTTAAAAGCACCTACCTTCGCACCCAACTCATTATAATGCAACTTCAAAGCGGTTAGTCTTTCATCAAGTTCTTTGGGATTTTCAGTCTGTTGTTTCTGTACAATCTGCCGACCAGTTTTTATCACGTTTTCTACCTCAGACTTCACCTCACTGAGGCTTTTGTATAATTTCTAGGTCAAGACACACAACAAACAATGTAAGATATGGACACTGAAACATAATGAATGTTAGCAAACAAGCAAAATGCCAGGGGCAGGCATTCTGCAGTAGTAATCACTGTTGTAACAACATACAGAATAGCTGTCATTAAATCATGTGTCCTTTTTCATTTTCAATTTTTAGAAGTAGCATTGGGTTGGGGATGGTGGTACACAGAGGAGGCTGAGGTTGGTCGATCTCTTGAGCTCATGAGTTCTAAGGCCAGCAGGAATAAGTCATTTGGGGTATCCCAGGAGCAGGGGACTACCACATTGCCTAAAGAGGAATGAACCAGTCCATGTTAACAAATTGAACAGGTCGAAGCTGCCATGGTAATCATCAGTAGGAACAAGGCCAGAAACAGCCCCTGCACTTTCAGCCTTGGCAAGATAAGGAGACCCATTCCTATTTTTTTTGTAGTGTTTGAACTTACATACATAGATATAGCTCATGGCTAAAAATAGTAATTTATTAATATATATGTGTGTATATATTATATGTGTGTATGTACATGTATGTGTATGCATATATTTACATAAAAAATGAGGCCAAGTTATTTTCTATCCTTTTTTAGCATGTTTCAGAAGGCTCTGGCAATTATTTTGTGTGGATTTACTAAGTTGGCTTTTCTCATTAAGTTGGCATATTAGTTTTTACAGAGCTGCCAAGTGATGCAGAGAAGTCAATATTATCTAACCCCTCCCCACACATACACCTTTTTTTTTTCCCCACTGAAGTTCTATTCTGATACTTCCTCACAGACTCGAGCTTACCCAAGTTATACAGTCTCTGCCAGTGAAGTGTCAGCGTTGGTATGTCCTCCTAAGATGGGAAGGTTTCAAATACCACCCTGGCGATGTAATGTTATTTAGAGTCCAACCTACATTAATTCGGGGGAGGCACATCATCTAAGCTGAAGCATTAGGTGATTATCATTATTTTTATTACTGCAGCTCATGAAATTGTCTACTAAGGCATACAGAAAGAAGTGTCCACCTGCAAGGGTGGAGAGAGAACATACACTGATGTAATCCCAGCTCTTTTTGTAAATATTGAAGTATTACCAGGATACTGAGAGGAGTTTTCCTGAGCTATCACATTAGTTTAAATACTGTACTTTGGTTATGTTTTATATTTCATGTCAGCATCTCTGGGTATTTGGAAACTGCTACAATTCTCTTCTTTCTATCCATCTAATTTTCCTATGCAGCTCAAATACTACCTCTGCCATGACACCAATGCCACATTTCCTGGATGCTAAATCCCTACTTTATTGATAATACCAATAATTATTGGCCATATTTTTCTAGTGAGCAAGTTAAAGTAATAAAGTCAGATAAAAATACTTCTTTTCTGTTACAAAAAAGATTTATTGCTTTTTATGCCATTAAAATTTATATTGTCTTCTCCCCTCAGACTTTATATATTAAACACTTGATTTGTTACCTTTTTAATGCAATAATCAAAGTATTATAATTACTTGTGTATATACCTCATTCTTTAATAGACTATAAGCTCGATGAAGGCCAGAAGGATGATTTAGGAAAACTATATCTTACTCAGCACCTAAACTAGTGCCTTGCAATATCTTAATATGCACACATGGATTATAACATAAGGAAAAAGGGCTTATCACATTTGAATTTTGTTGTTCTTGCCCCCCTTTTTTTAAAGCAAAATCTTCTTGAAGGCAAAATCCATGCATATCATAGTTCCTATACAGTGTTTAAAATATTTAAGCAATAATGAGAGCAAAGTATAAAGAAAATATTAGTTCTAAATTATGATATAATTCAGTGGGTTAAATTTTTCTATTCTTGATACCTTCCCTAAAAGTATACTAAACTGACCATTGACTTGAAGAGTTCCTGCATTTTAATGTGCCATGTCACACATATAACTGGTATACAGGTGGGGTTTTGCCTCAGTTTATATCTACTAGCAAAAATACTGCTTTTTTTAATGGCATCATTACTAATGAAGTATCCACTTTCTGAATGTTTCAACATAATGGTCTCCTTTGATCTGTGTTTTGCTGTCCAAAGAGAAATGTAAGGATTAAGATGTGTTCAAGAATACACATACACACGTGTACACACATATGTATATGTATAGATAATGTATCTAATAAATGGCTTGAATAATTGGAATTTCAGCAAAAATGCAGACATAAAATCTCTTACAAGCAACCTAAACCTTTTGTTGCAAAATATGTAATGAAGCAGCCAAATCATCACACTTCTCTCAAAATATTTTATATAATCAAAAGCATCTTTGCGTTTTTTAAAAATTGCTGACTTTTTTTTTTTTACCAGATATACATACCATGCAATGATCCAGCTGTGACTGCACTACTTCCTGCTCAATGCTCTTCATTTCCAATAGAGGGAATTGCGTTTTCACTTCATCTAACACTCTCTTACTTTCCTCTAGACGCTGCTCAAAATTGGCTGGCTTTTGGAATAAGCGGAACTTTACAGAAACATCCTGCAATTTTTTCTGTAAAGGCAAAGAAAATTACCAGGAAATATTCTGAAGTAAAAAAAAATGTTCAAACTTATTTCTGTAAATATTATCGATTTATGGAGCCCCGTCAAAAATTTATTAAGCTTGTTGTACCTCGATATTTGCTTTTTGCCTTCTTCTTAGATATTCTTTCTTATTAAAACAGTTACAACCTTGCATTTATATAGTGCTATATGTCTAGAAGAGACAGCTAGATAGCCCAGTGGATAGAGATCTGGGTCTAGAGTCAGAAAGACCTAAGTTCAAATCCACATTCAGATACTTACTGGTTGTGTGACCCTGGGTAAGTCACTTAATTTTTGTTTATCTTAAGCCACTGGAGAAGGAAATGGCAAACCACTCAAATGTCTTTGCCAAGAAAACCTCATGGACAGTATGGTCCAAAAGGTCATGAAGCGTCAGACACGACTGAACAACAACAACATGTGTTTACAGAGTAACTTCTTATTAAGTTTATAAATACAACGTCTTGCCATTTTCTCCCCAACCTAGATCCTAGCACAATGAAATTCCTTGCATGTAAAACCACTTATCTAACACCAACCATCATGTTGACAAAGTAAAAATATTTCACTATATTCTAAAATTTTATCTGAAGTCTAGGCTTATTAACATACCTGTGCTACTTCAATCTGGGTAAGAACCCTCTTGGCGGTATCCTTTCCTTGGTTATGCTTCTTCATTTCTTCTAAGCTAATCTCATGGCTTGTTAAATCGGATTGGATTTTCTGTTGGGAGGAAAGCATACAAAAATTAGTCTTTTGGCAGTCATTATAAACAGTATTCATTTAATTTACACATTTGCACATCTCCAGGGGTGTATATATTTACATTTTAATTGATGTCTTTTGTCTTGACATCAGCAGTAATTGAGAGGGATAGGGTGGGAATTCCCCATCCCTACCTCTTCAGAGTTTTTTCATCCATTCCTTAACTAATACGCATACATTTTGTTTCTACTTGTTTGCTAATACAAAAAGCACTGCTGTGAATACTTTGAAATAAGTGGGATTTTTAAAATTTTGTTTTATATTTTCTTCATGTATAATAAATTCAGCTGTACAGTTGTTGCATCATAATGTATGGGCTGTTTAGTTGCTTTTTTAAAATAATCTCAAATTATTATTAAGCACAATTAGAACAACTGACAACTCTACCAAAAACGCATCAGTGTGCTTTTCTTCCCACAGCCCTTAAAAATTGAGTTTCTGGGGTTTTTTAAATCACCTTTGACATTTCATAGGATATGAACTAAAGCCTCGGAATTGTTTAATTTGTACTACTGTTTTCAAATGGTTAATTATATTTCATAAATCCTCTTTTGAAAACTGCTCTCCTTGTTTGATCACTTATCACTCTTGGTTATAATATGTTTATTTAAATTCCTTTTTTAATCTTGCATATTTTAACTTAATCAGTAATATCTGATGAAAATATTTCCATAGTTTCTCTTATTCTATCTTCATTAATCACTTTTTAGTAAAAACTATTTTAATTCTGTGTAATCAAAATTTTGCCTTTTGTGGGATCCTCTATCCCTTTTTTGGTTTAGAATTCTCCCCAAGCCATACTCCTAAAATGCCTATTTCTCCTTCTGATCTTTTTTAAATTTATTTTTTCTTTTTCAATAATACTTTTTTATATTGAAGGCATATACTATTTTGATTTTGGTAGATTGTACATGCTTTTGGAAAAATTTAATTTCTGTGAAACTACTTTTTATTTATGCATTTCCTAGGAGTTTTTGTCAAACAAAGAAATCCTCTCTCCAGTAATTTATTTTATTGGGTTGATCTAACAATCAGCTACTGTTTTTGTTTGCTCCTGTTTCTTATTTATCTAATCTGTTCCACTGTCTTATGTTTCTGGTGTTTTTATTTGTTTGTTTTATCTTATCTTAATTGGTACAAAATAATTTTGATGATTACTGATTTAATATTGCACTTTTTTCACTTTATTTTTTACTACCATCCTATATTTCTCCAAATAGATTGTGATTTTGTTTAATGTACTCTCCTTAAAAATTTAATTGACATTATTAGATATACAAATTCATTGAAGCAAGATGATATTTTTATTATATTGATACGGACAAATTATAAGCAATGAATCTTGCTAATTATGTGTCTTTTTCTTAAAATTATTTCTAATCACATCTATAGCTAATCACATAGCTACAACTATTACACATAACTTGGTAGGCTAATGATATTTTATTCATTTTCAAGTTGTTTTGAATGTAATTTCTGTGATTATCATTTATTCCTGACATTTTTGAATGCTATATAGAAATCCAGTGTTTGTGGATTCATCTTGTATCCCATAAGCTTCTTGTAAATTTTGTCTTATATCACTTAATTTATGACCTCTGAGACTTTTTTAAGTACATCAAGCTATGTGAAAAGATATAATTTTGTCTTCTTGTTAGAAATATTCATATCTTTGATTCTGAAACTTTGCATTATTACTATATTTAACATTTCCATAACTATGTCAAATAATAGTGGGGAGAGAGGGCATTCTGGCTTTGTCACTGTTTCTATAAGGAATTCTAGTGTTTTTCCACTGTAGATCCTGTCACGCCTATGTTTTAAGGTGTTTTTTTTAAAACATAAATGTGCATTGTGTTTCATCAAAAGTTTTTTTTTTTAATCTACCAAATGGTTGGTTTATTAATTCTCTACATTTTAGTGATGTGTGTGTGTGTTTTTCTCTAGGAGATGCTTTCACCAATATCCTATAAGTTGCAAGTTATCTTATTGCTATAATTATCTTTAACATCACCACTTAATATTCCATTTATTTTTCCTTTGATTGACTTATCAATTGCAATATCATGAGGGTTTGCATTTAATTCTATGTCTTTTTTTCATATTTTCTTTGTTAGTTACTATTTTATTATTTTGATGAACTCCAGCCTCCAATCTGGAAAGAACTGGCAGATGTGGTTGCTGAACAAATGTTAGAGATGTTTTCAAGTTCACAATAAAGCAACTATTCATTATTTCTACTTTTATATGTGTTTATGATTGCTCTATATCCTATCATATGGTTAATTTTTATACAAGCATGATAGGATGATGAGAAATATATGCATTATTTCATATTCCCATTCAGAAGTCATTACAAGGCAGATGAATCTAACTGAAAGACAGAGCTGATTCACTCTTATTTTGTTTGTTTTCTCTGCAAGGGAGAAAGATCTTCACATTCCAAATAACAGAACAAGAAAATGATTTATTTCCATATGAAAGATAAATATGGAGATAGTAAGAGGATATTCCAGATATCTTACATTTTTTTCCTCAAGTTTTTCAATCTTTTCACTTTGTTCTAATATTTCTTGCTGTCTTATGGAGTCATTGAGTTCTGTTTGATCTATTCTTGTTTTCAAGAACTCCACTTCTTGCATAAGGCCTAACATTTTCTCTTCTAAATTATCTATTCTACTTCCAATTCTTTCCTCCAGGTCTTTCATTTCATTTTTTATCTCTTCCTTCATTTCTTCTAGGAATTCATGTAGTCCTTGTGGAAAATCCATTTTTTCCTTTCAATCTATGTTTAGATTTGTTATGGAATTGCTTTCTTCTTTTGGAGGATCTCTAGATTTGATACTGGTTGATGTTTTCATCTTTAATGTATTTACCTCTCCAGGTTTAGGTTCTGAATTGAAGCTTTGTACTAGGCCTAGGCTATGACCCCTGGTGGCATAACCAACTAGGCCCAAGCCCCCTCTTATCTTCAATTCCCTGGGTTCTTGAACAGACTTAAATATCTTGGGTTTAGGCCTCTTTGGATTTTTGAGGTTTAGAGCTGAAACCTCAGCACCCTAGCAGTTCCAAACTCTCTACCCCTGGGATTTTGCAAAGGAAAAAGTACTTTTGTGGGCTACAGTTTACGTGAACCCCTTGGTTAGACTGGGAGATGTAGACCCTAGTTTTATTTCTAGGCCCCTGTTTTCTATTGTCTGTAGTTGTTTCTTCTTTATCTGACAGAGCTGGTTAAAAAATATAGTAGAGAAAAAAATCAGTTACAGAAGAATAATCCAGCTCTTGAGAGAGAATAACTGTTTGCCTTCTCTCTTGCAACTCTTTCAGAATTCAGTACGGGGTAGAAGGATTAGAGAAGATTTTCTTCTCTTCAGCAATACTAACTTGCATTAATATGGTTACCCCTATGCAGAGCAGGCCCAGAGTCCAGCTTTGGAAGTAAATTGAACTGCTGAGATCAACAGACCCTACAGGCCTGGTACTCTATCCATTTTGCCACCTAACTATTCATTCTAGGTATTAAACATAAATATTTCTTCTGCTTATTCCATATATATTGCATTACAATCAACTCTCTAGGATTCAGTGTACATATTCCTTTTTTTCCCCCTATTTAACCTGGAGCATAAAGAAATTGTTGGTAAGGAAGGTATAGGGAGGGGAAGCACTTCCAAGTCTAAAAATTGAAAGCTCAGCAAAGAAATAAATATTTATATATCTTCCAAATTCTCATACATAAAAACATGCACATCCAAAGTGAGACAGGAAATATTTGGTGAGTTTTATCATTTATTAGGTTAGCAATTATTAAGTCTCCTTTTTAAGTGATTTTTAATTTTTAGGCATATTTTAATAGATTTTAAAAAGGAACTTCTCAAACATAATAGCTAGAATTTACATAGTGCTCTAAAGTTTATAAAGCAATTTACAAATACTATATCATTTTATCCTCATCACTATCCGGGAAAGTGTTAGCATTCCCACTGTATAGATGAGAACACTGAGGCACAGAAAGTTCAAGTGACTTGCCCAAGATCACAAAGCTAGTCATTGTCTGAGGATGGATGGATTCGATCTCATCTTCCTCACTCTACACCTAATGCTGTATTCAGGGAGCCACCTACATGGTCTCATTTTGCCCTAATTCATATATAATGAAAATAAATCACTTGCATAAAACCAAAAGTAAAGAATGATACTCAAATTTAGAAAGCAAAGGAAAAGCTATGTTCAAATATTTATATTCAAGCCTAGCTTGTAAAAGAGCTTTATACCTTCTTCCCTACAAAGCCCACTTCTTTTCTAAAGCAAATACACAAATATATAATCAAGGAAAAAAACTTCAGAAAGGCAACTGGTTTGGGAGAAAGAACATTGACCTTCATCTCAGAAGATCTGTTTGATCCTAGGGAATCTAGTAGCACAGACTTGAGGAAGGGATTGTATGGACTTACCTCTAGAATTCTCCTTCTCCTGTGTATGTATATAATTCCAGAACTGGGTACCTACATCCCTGTACTTAGTACAGGCAGTGTCCCTTGTCCTAGGTATTTTCATTGTATAATATATTAAGTCTTGATTAATCAGAATGACATATTTTCTAATCTTGCTAGAAAACCAGTGTTTATGTATTGTTACTGGGAAGTGGTTACAGATACAAACTCTAAGAAAACATTATTGTCTATACTAACCTTGGAAAAATATTGATTGCCCATGGCAGGAAGTTCAAGACATTACTTTCTGTAATTAGTGAGATGTAACTTAATTTAAATGAACTTATAGATAGAAGTAATCCTCAAAGACAGAATGGAAAGAAACCTTTCAGATTACTTGAATTCTACAGCAGAACAACCCTACTATCACCACTTGGTGGAGGCAGACACCTAAAGAACTGATTTTATTTAACAAAAACCAAATACAGATTTAAAATAGAAGAGTACAAGCAAAAATAGTGTCACTTTTCTGACCCCTCCCACCTTAATGAGTTAAGCTAATTACTTTATTTAAGGCATCGTCAACACCCCTTAATCTTCTCCTACTAAGGACATACATTCAAGTCATATTTATACATAGTGCTATGATTCATTTTTTTAAATTATATTCACATCTGTAATAATTGGAAAATACTGTTTTGATATTCCCATGGTAACCTCTACTTGCATATGCTATATCCACTCAAGAGCTTATTTTATAGACTTCATCTTGTTACCATAGACCATATTTTCTCCGAAAGGGACTTTAACTACAAAACTTTAGACTGAGCTTTAGAAAACCCAGAACTTGAAGAAAATCTGCAGAGCTGATAACTCTGTTCCAGAAAACAATTTACTTGCAGTCATCTTAAAATAAAATCTTCAAGAAGAGGAATGTTTCAATGGCTTTTTTAGGCTGCCTGAATTTTCCAATATGATATATTGCTACTAGGTGACTTCAATGTCAGATGCAATTTTGTAAATGCAGGTACAGCAGGAACTGCAGAAAACACCAAATCAAGCTTTCTTGGTGTTAGAAAGTCTGCTAGTTCACGGAAATTTTAGATTCCAAAATTTATATGGATGGTATCATTTTTCATACGCATTATATTATTATGTAAAATGACACATCTTAACTCTTCAGGGGCTTGTAAACTTTTTCTATGTCATGGACTCTTTTTGCAGCCAGGACTTAAAATAAAATACAAAGAATTATAAATGAAGCCAATTATATTGAAATACAATTAACAGAATTTTAGAAAAAAGTTCATGGCCCCTAAGTTAATTATTCCTGGGAGCCTAAACTTGTCAAAGTTGAGGGCAAAGAAACATTTTAATGTAATTTCAATTTTTTCGATGATAGATTTTGTTTCTATTCAACTATATTTATGTAGATGGAGGATTGATTAAGTTGGTGAGGTTAAAGAGATGAGACAATTGTTTAGGACTTTCATGGAATCACCATCTGAAGGGTGTGGACATGTCCATTGAAAGAAACCTGTCTGAAAGGACCAGGGGCCAAGTCCTGGACTTACATATTCATAGATAGATTCAGAATTCATTCAGCACCAATTATTAAGTCTCAGCACTGGGGACTGACATGATTGACTCCAGATATTGTGGATTACAATCACTCCTTTGTACTGGTTTATAAAAAAAAGAATATTCTAAGGCTAAGTCAGATAGAAAAAGAGAGTGAAAGGGGCAGCAGAGGTCAGGAAGGATTTGGGGCTGGAAAAAGTTTGTGCATCTTCATAACTTCCCCGGGGGAGCCCCTAATGACATCCTTACAGAGGCAAGGGCAAAAGAACCTTAAAACTGCATGATTTCTTGGAAGCGGCACTTAGAAGGAGAGGCATAAGCTCTTCATCATGTGGCCCTTGGAGATGATGGAAATACACGAGCCAGCTTTCTGGGTAGAGAAGATTTAGAGATTTCCTAGACAAAATGGTACTCAAACTTTTTGATCTCAGGGCCTCTTTAGACTCTTAAAAAGTACTGCATAGCCCAAAGAGCTTTTGTTTATGTGGCATATATCGATCAAAATTTGCCATATTAGAAACTAAAACTGATAAATTTTTAAATATTTATTAATTCATTTAAAAAGCAATAATAAATTCGGTGTGAGTTATCATAAAGAAATTTTTATTTAAGAAAACTGTTTTCCAAAAAAAAGTTAGTGAGAAGAATAGCTTTGGTTTGTGTATTTTTGCAATTTGCTCTAATGCCTGGCTTAATAGAAGACAGCTACATTCTCATATCTGCTTCTGCATTCAATCTGTTATGACAAGTTATTTTGATTGAAATCTAGTGCTCTTCTCAAGACAGCCCATAAAGCAATGTTATCTGTTCTGTATTCTCTAACAAGTTGTTTAGTTTTTCTCAATTCTATAAATATCAATATCTATCTACATAGATACATGTCTCTATATGTATAACATCTAGGAAAATATGAATATATTCTTCTAGAAGAGCAGATCTTTATGTGGAATATATATGTGTATATATATATGCACATATATATATATACGCACACACAAATCTAATCTTTATGTGTCACCATGAGGATGCTAATTATGTTGTAACAATGATGCCATATATATCTTAGATGCCTAAGGATATGTATGCTATAAAAAATCAGGTTCTACAAATATATTCATATTATTTCACCTGACCTTCCTATACTAGGTGTGTACACACTTATTCTAGGCAAAATTAAAATTTTAATTTTACTTCCAAAACCCTCTCCTAGCAAGGAGTCTCACACTCAATAAATCAATTAACAAGCACATATTAAGTACCTACTATGTAGCTGGTGGGCAGCTAGGTGGCACGATTGACAGAGCACTGGGCTTGGAATCAGGGAAACTCATGTGGATGAGTTCAGGTTTGGCCACATACGCTTAATAGCTATGTGACCCTGGGCAACTCACTTAACCCTGTTTGCCTCAGTTCCTCAGCTATAAAAATGAAATGGAGGGGGTGGAGCCAAGATGGCGGCTGGGAAGCAGTGACTGGCATGAGCTCCCTACCAAGTCTCTCCAAAAACCTATAAAAATATGGCTCTGAACAAATTCTAGAGCTGCAGAACCCACAAAGTGGCAGAGGGAAGCAGGGCTCCAGCCCAGGACAGCCTGGATGGTCTCTGGGTAAGGTCTGTCCCTCATGGAGCTCCCAGCTCCCAGCTGAGGAGAAAGGAGCTGAGCCCAGCAGAGCCCAGTGTGTGCGGCGCGGACCGACCAGACCAGCGCCGAGCGGGGAGTGCCCTAGCATCCTGAATTACTGAGCTGTGGCATCTACCAGACGTCTCAACCCACAAAGAGCAAAGACAACAGAGAAGGTTAGTGGGAAAAGCTGCGGGACTGAGTTTGCGGTTTGGCTGCCGCCCCTGGGGCAGTGGAGGTGGGGCAGCTTTAGAACTACAGCTGCAGTTGCTTCTGGCCCCAGGCCCACCTGGTGGGAGGAATTAAGTGGCAGATCAGAGCAGGAGTGAAGAGCCTGCTGAAGATTTAAGCCCAGTCCAGGTTGGGGGTTCTTGGGGAAGGAAGAGTGCTGGTGAGGCAGCGCATCCGCCCAAGTGTGGAACATGGAACTCGTTAGTCTACAAGCAGTCATACCCCGCTGAAAAAACTCAAGGGTTAAGTAA
>JAQQSZ010000160.1:0-27933 GCA_028646595.1 Phalanger gymnotis | reverse complement strand
GCTGACCTGGGCTGGAGCCCTGCTTCCCTCTGCCCCTTTGTGGGTTCTGCAGTTCTAGAATTGGTTCAGAGCCATTTTTTCATAGGTTTTTGGAGGGACTTGATGGGGAGCTCATGCCAGTTACTGCTTTCCAGTCGCAATCTTGGCTCCGCCACCTGCTTCTCCATTTCTTTAAAGACCATTTTGCTATTACATTTATTTGTCTTGAGTTCTGGTAAATGGACTCCCCAGAATTTTATGTATTCGTAGTAATTTTGAATGAGATTTCCTTTTCTATTATTCCATCCTATATTTTGTTATTGCTACCTAGAAATATTGGGAATTGTTTTGTGGATTAATATTTTTGTTTTGATACTTTAATTAGGTTAATAGTTATTTTAACTTATTTATTTACTTATTCTCTGGGATTTTCTAAGTGAGACTGTGTCAGCATTTAATATGAATAGTTTCAGTCTTTGCCAATGTCGTTCTCTTCATTTTCTCCTGTTTTGTAACTATTGTAACCATTTCTAGAACTATATCAAATTATACTGAGAAGTGAATTATTTTCTTAACTCTGGCATATATTGGAGAATTGCTTTGAACATAGAGAGTTCAAGTAACTTGCCCAAGGTCACAAAGCCAATATGTGTTAGTCAGGAATTGATAGCTTTAAGACCAGCTTTCTATACACTATATTATACTTAATATTATTTGTTTCTCATTTTAAAAATTACTGATACTCATTATTCCTTGCTCTTTGGGGATTGCTAATAAAATTTTTAATTGGGAAATGTGAGTTAATTTTACTTTACATTATAATATTTGTTTAATACATTCTAGCTTCTTTTGAATTTTTAAGTTAATATTTTTTGTATCTTCACGAGCCTCTGTCTTTTTATTTTTCCTGACTGTGGGCTAGGCTTATATTTCAGCTTTCTCCCTTGGATTTTTGACCTTTTTGACTTTTTCTGGTGTTCCCAATTTTTCTTGTTTTTCCCTACATTTTTCTCTTTATTCCCTCCTGATACTATACAGGTATTCCCAAGGCTGAGCATGGTCAGCATATCTCCCAATTGAAAGGTGTGGGGCTTGTATAAAAAATACTAGTTGCAGATGGGTTTTTCAGTTCTCTTTCTATTGGTCATGGGATTTATTTTTTTAAATAGTATTTATTTTTTCCCCAGTTAAATGTCAAGAAAATTTTTAGCATTCATTTTTACAAGATTTTGAGTTCTAAATTTTTGTCCCTCCCTCCCTTCCCCTCTTCTGAAAATGGTAGGCAGTTTACTATAATTTATACATGTGCTGTCTTATAAAAATATTTCCATATTAGTCACAGTCATAAAAGGAAAAAAAGAGATCAAAAGGGAAAAAAAACATTAGAATGGATAAAATAAGTTAGAAAAATGCTTCAATTTGCATTTGGCATCCCTCAGTTCTTTATCTGGGTGTGGATAGCATTTTCCTTCATGAGTCCTTTATACTGGTTGTTGATCATTTGTTCCTGAGAGCTGAGTCATTCATAGTTTGATCATTACACAATATTGCTGATACTATGTACAATATTTTCTTCATTTTGCTCATTTCACTTTGCATCAGTTCATACAAGCCTTTCTAGGTTTTTCTGAAATGTGCTTGTTCATCATTTCTTATTGCACAA
The DNA here is from genome assembly GCA_028646595.1 of Phalanger gymnotis. Taxonomy (NCBI): domain Eukaryota; kingdom Metazoa; phylum Chordata; class Mammalia; order Diprotodontia; family Phalangeridae; genus Phalanger; species Phalanger gymnotis. The sequence goes on along the minus strand of JAQQSZ010000160.1, from coordinate 26,291 downwards.
TAATATTCCATCATATTCAGGCACCACAGCTTGTTCAGCCATTCCTCAATTAATGGATATCTCCTCAGTTTCCAATTTTTTTGCTACCAGAAAAGAGCTGTTACAAATATTTTTTCTACATATGGGTCCTTTTCCCTTTTTTATGGTCTCTTTAGGATACAGACCTAGTAGTGGTATTGTTGGATAAAAGGGTATGCACAGTTTGATTGCCCTTTGGCCATAATTTTAAATTGTTCTCTAGAATGGTTGAAATGGTGTGTTGGTAAGCAAAATGGGCCCCTTAGCACTTAGTGCCCTTGAAGAGTTTGGCTTTTTTTTTTGCTTTGAGTAATGCTAAGCCCCAGGCCCAAACCTCTATTAGGTGTGGAACCTATGTGGGTGTGGATTGGTGACTGGGGTGGGGCCCAAGGTGGGGCTAACTCCAGGGAGGGTCTAGTTTACATGTCTGGGACAGCAGAGGCTCTTAGACCATGTGGGTTTAAGTCTGCCTCTTTGTGATGATTTTAGGTCATGTGGGTGAGTCGCATGTGTGACTCTGACACTGACAAAGATATAAAAGCCAGGGGTTGTCCTCTTCTTCCTTGGAGCTCTTTGCCACTGCAGTGGTGGTGCGTGACTCTGGGCCAGCCCTTGTTCTGAGCTCCCAGGCTGAACCTAGATGTTGGTAACTACGAATCTGTATTGGGTCTGTCTGTTGATGTTTGTAATTTGTTTGTATTTTGCTCTGAAGTTCAGTGTGCTGGCTTTTTCCCCTGAACTAAGTGAATGATATTTGTGTGCTGAATTAAAGTAAGCTTGCCAACCCCTTAATTTTGCTTTCCTTATTAAGGTAGATCAAAAGAACCTGTGTTTTTGTGGCGTGCTGGCAGCTTTCTGGGTGCTGGCTGTGGGTGGATCTTACACCCCCCACAGGAGTTGCTAGCCAGATTGTGGAAACAAATGGTCATGGGATTTCTTTTCTGTCTTCATACTTCTACACTGTCCGTGTCTTCTATATATCATCCCTATCCCTCCCTCTTTCTTTTGAATAGCTGGATAAAATAATGCCAGACACCTAAATGAAATGTAGGTTTCTCACAGGGATTCTCAGTTTTGTTTTGTTTTAAATTGTATTCTGAATAGCTAATTTAATATACTTTGTATGAAATATGTGCTTAATTAAGTGCTTGTTACTTTTGCTACTGACGGATGTGACTTCTGTTACCAGAGGTGTCAGAATTGCCACTAGAGGATGGAAGCTTGCAAAACTCCCAATAACCTGCTGAACTAGATTAAAATGCAATTGGGAAATGTTAAAACAAAACAAATAAAACATAATACAACAGAGATAATGTTATTTTGTGATTTTTATAAGTCAATATATGGTCTACAAAGATCTGTTTCTATTTGACACTTGTTTTATTTGCTGTATAATCCCCCCCCCCCATTTATTGAGGTTACAGTAGAAAAACAAACAAAAGAAAATCTGCCACCTTGACAATCATACCCACCTGTTAATGCATTTTAATTAAATGTCTAGGTTTAAGCAGTGTTCTACTTTATACGTTTATACATTTGGATAAGCAAAGGTCCTTTACTTCCTTTGGTTGTTTAGAATATTACAAAACTTACTTAATATTTTTAAAGCCATTGATTGCCTTCACAAAGGGCTACCCTTATGGGCATGGGTTATTGACAGCTTTAACTCCTAAAATCACATCTGCTATAGTATATCTTATGGATGCATCATGGGAGGGATGGAAAAGAAGAACAGGAAGGGAGATATCAAAACAGTTTGAAAATATTTATATGTCTAGCTCTTTCATTTTTAATAAAACAAAAAGCTATTTTAGGTTTTTTATTATTCACCAAATTAGTAGTTCTACTGAGTTTTTATGTTTAGAATAGTTTCAATCTGTCACTTAGATAATACAAGATATGAGCCTTTTGGTAAATAGTATTTTCTTTCATGTATGGTTTGAACTGTCTTTCTAATCTCATTTTTCACAATACTGAAATGCAGTGTTTCTAACAGTCTTCATTGAATGGGGATTCCCTTCCTTGATGTTTCATAATATTTAATACATCAAGCACTTAGATACACACATGTATCTCTCTCTCTATATATATACATACATATATACACACATATAACACACACATATATGCATATATATCTTTGATTCATATTCTGTATTATTTATTCTTAGTACATTGAATTTTTCTTCTATTTTAAATCTAGTATCAAAAAGATATTATAATTGTTATATTAGAGGATAATATTGATCTGATAGTTCAAAGATTTCCTCCTTTTTCTACTTCTTTCTAATTTACCTTAGTGATCTTTTCCATTTGTTGTTTATATAAATTTTAAGGCTATGGAGTAGCTTGGCATTGGATACTCCAGCAGACTGGATCCTCCTCTGCTTTATTGTTTTCTCTGAAGCTCCCTGGTTGCAGGCATACATTGAGCTCCCTCATGCCCTCCTGACAACTAGCAGGAGCTCTAAGCCTGACTATATACGTGATCCAAACATGGTTTGTGGTGTGGCAACAGTGGTTTAGAGAGTATAAATATTCTGTAAAAGTCCTATTCCAATACTCATCATACTATGGAGGTAATTCTTCATTCCTGTGGAGTTTTGCCATTGGAGCAAAAGCTCTTTAACACCAAGCTGACAAGGCCTGGTTCTGGCAACAAATTTTATCTATTGCTTGAGGACTAAGAAAATTAAATATGGTTCTGGTAGTGTATGCCATCTGAGAATCAGCCTGGTTAAGTTATAGGGAATCATCACTCTTGGACTGATCAATTTTTCAGCCTCAGCAACTCCCAAGGACCATATACTAAGGTGTCACTGTAGAGGGTTTAGGATGTGGAGGGAATGTACTTATTAAAGTTAAAAATGATCAAATTAAATGCTGATTGGATCATGGAGAAACCAGCCTAACATTACCTTACTAGAGCATCTGTGAATTGTTTTTTAGAAAGCAATATGGAAATATACATTAAGGGCTATAAACCTATTCATGCTCTTTGACCTAGAGATCTTGTTATTTGATTTAGGCTCTAAAGGCAATATTGAAAGGGTAAAAAGCTCTGTATGTATGAAAATATTAATGGAAGCTTTGTTTGTAATGGCAGAAAACAGAAATAAGACAAATGCAGTGATTGAGGGAAATGGCTGAATAGACTGTGATATGTGAATGTAATGGATTGTATTGGTTATCAGAAATGACAGATATTGGGGCAGCTAGGTGGTGCAGTGAGTAGAGCACTGGCTATAGAGTCAGGAGTACCTGAGTTCAAATCTGGCCTCAGGCACTTTACACATTTACTAGCTATGTGGCCTTGGGCAAATCACTTAACCCCAATTGCCCTTCCTTCCCCCCTGCCAAAAAAAATGACAGATATTAAAAAGATAAAGAAAATAAGGGAAATATATGAAGAGATGAAAAGATAGGAAAAGAGAATAAGAATAGTACATACTATGATTACAAAAAAAAATAAGCACCAAAATCGAGGGGGGAAATGCGTCAAAGAAAAACAAATCCAAAGGGGACTCAAAAACAGAGGGTATTTATGTTAGCATTATGTTAAAGTTAATTCACACATTTTTTAAACAAATTGTAAAAAATATTGAGGTAGTGGTTTTAAACTTAATTTTGTCATATTTGTTTATTAAATTTTTTGTTGATGATTACTAAGTATAGAATAAGATTTTAAGAATAGACTTTAAAAATGCAATGCAATGCTTATTTTTCTCTTCCCTATTTACATCTTGAAACTATGAAAAAGTTAAATATACACGATTTAAAATAAATTTAGGGGAATGAGGTTGGGTAATGGTTGTTGCTAGATAAGAGGAGATATCATTAACATCTTTTGCTACATTTTATCAGCTATGTAATGGCCATTGTGAGCATGATTATTGAATTGCCTTGAACCCTTTGAAAGCATTAAGAAGACACTATAAATAATGAGAAATAATGAGGGACCTAATTGTTGAGTGTCAACTTTTTGCTGGGGAGCAAGTTTCTTAGCATTTCAATGTTAATTAACTCTTTCTGGTTACTTATGTTCTAGCAAAAATAGGACAAAACTGTTCAATTGACCCTCATTTTATGAAGCCTCATCTGCTTCCAAATAGTATGCATAACTTTGCTGTAAATATATAGAAGAGACATTTCTTAAATGGTGAAATTTATTAAACCAGTTTTTTTAAATGATTCATTATTAGTGTTTGGAAGTCACTATTAATCTTTTTATGTTACTAATTAGGACAGTGCTATCTTCCCACTTGCTAGTGTTCTTTCTCAGCTCAAATTTCCTTTTTTCCCACCCATTATACATATACCCCTCCCCATTCTCATAGAATGCAAACTCTTTAAGGGCACAGATTTTTGTCCTTACATGTCAGAAATCTACCCCAATGCCTTGGCTATTTGATGTTGTCTTTTCAGCCATGTTGACTCTGATCCCATTTGGGTTTTCTTGGCAAAGTTACTGGAGCGGTTTCCCATTTCCTTCTCCAGCTCACTTTACAGATGAGGACACTGAGGCAAACATGGTTGCCATATTTCCCCATGTATAAGATGCACCCTTTCTTGAAAACTTTGGGGTCTAAAAACTGCCTGCCTTTTATACAATGGTTGTAGATTTTTTACTTGCATTTCCCGCTTTTTTGAACTTGTCTTTGCATTCATTGTTTTGCATTTGTTACTGGTATATTAGGTTACATTTTGCCACATTCTGCCCAGAAATGGCTCAGAAAAGATTTTCGTACAGTGCTGAATTCAAGTTAAAATAATTCAGTTTACAAAAGCGAAGAGAAATCATGCTGCTGAACGTAAGTTTGGTCCTCCTCCAACTGAGAAAACAATCCGAGACTGGCTATGGAAAAAAGAAACCCTACTGAAAGCGCCATGGCAGAAGTCTATGAGAAGTAAGAGTGAAGAAACCAACTATAGGAAAAGTTTGTACCTGGGTGAAAAGATCCTGGGATAATATCAAGATTGAGATCCTTGTCAAGTCATTTAAGAAGTGTGGCATTCCAAATGCCATAGATGGAACTGAGGAGGAGGCAATATATAAAGACAGTGATTTGTCATCAAACACAGATGAGGACAAGCTAATGGATGGGAGTTTTGACAGTGATGAAGAGTTGTATTGAATTTTATGATGAGTAAAACTTGAGTTCAACAACTTTATGTAATACATTTTTTTTTTCAAATTTTGGGCCCCAAAATTAAGGTGTGTCTTATACATGGGGAAATACGGTAAGTCACTTGCTCAGATTTGCTTAATAGAGTTTTCCTGACTCTAGGTCCGGCACCCTATCTACTGTGCCACTTGTTGCCCACCTTGGTTAATTTAGGTTCTCAATAAATATTGGTCGAAATAGAATAAATTTCTACTAAGTGAACAAGTTGGAAATCAGGTTTAACTCTAATTTTTCCAATCCTTGTTTGACTCTTTGAAATATTTCCTCTGGCTATGTCCACCCACATTTGGGATTTACCAAAGCATTTCATGGACAGCATTATTATTTTGCACCAAAGTGTGTTTTCCTTACAATCTGAAGTTTGACTTCTATCCTAAACAACTGCTTCCAGAAATTTTCTTGATGACATATTTGATACCCATTCTTTATTCCATTTCGTGTCAATGTCAATGTCTTCTTTAGAACTCTGGGTTTGCTTTGGACATGGATTATCTGCTGTATTTAATATGAGCCTTTCTTCCCCTCTTTTCCTTTTTCATTAACAGTGTGATATGCTCTTCCCTCAAAAGAACAATCTTTAGCAACTAAGTCATTTTGACTATTGTAATGCCCAAATTAACTACAAAGGACATATGAAGTAAGATACTATCTGCATCCAGAGAAAGAGCTGTTAAGTAGAAGTAGGTTTAGAAGTATTTTACACACACACACACGCGTGTGCACGCACATACTTTCTGGGTGGCTTTGGCTCAATGCAGCTCAAATTGGACTGATCCAGGGATATGACACAAATTAAAGCAGGTGACATTTAAGGTTAGGAGGGGGAAAAAGCATTTGCTGCTGCAACCCTAGAGAATCAAATAAGAAACTAGTTTAGATTATTAATAGCTTCAATAAAGTATTGGGATGCAAAATAAAATCCATAAAAGTCATCAACATTTCTATGTAGAACAGAAAAAGAAGAAATGGCAATAAGAGAAATTCCAATAAAATAATTACAAAATAAATAAAATATTTGGGAGTTAACACTAATGTGTGCAAATTCACACATCTAACTTACATAAAATTTCAGCAAAATGTTCTTTGCAGAAATAAAAGGAAGACAACTTAGAAATATGCCTTGATCATAGTTAACTTGTGCCAATAAAATAAAAATGACAATATTGCCTAATTTGCTTTACAGTAATGATCAAATTAGTGAGGGAATACTTTGTAGAGCTAGACAAGAAATAAATATTAATTGGTATGAAGAAAGAATCCTGGAATTACCAAACCTCAAAGGATATTGTAAAGCAGTAGTCATCTAAACTTTTTGTTAGTGGTTAAAATATGTACAACAAAGTAGAAGAGTGGAACAGGTTTGATAAGCCCATTGTTAAGTGATAAGCAATTATTAAAACAATACCTCAATATTTGATAAATCCCAAAACATAAATTACTGTGGAAAGGATTTTTTTCTGATAAGAACTGTGGGGAAAATGGAAAACAATTTGACAGACATTAGTTTTAGCCAAATACCTTATGTCATATCTTTTAATATCTCAAAATGAATGCTGCATGCATATAAAAAGTCACTTTATACACACATACATACACACACAATACACATACACACATATGTCTACTGCCTCCCTCATTTCAAGTTTTGCCAACACATGAGGGAAACTGCTCTACAAGGTGAATTATAGCAAATTTGAGAATGATAAATCATAAAATCTTAGAGTAGGAAGGAACCTCGTGCAACCAATTCCTCATCTAGCATTCCCTGTATTACACTTCTGAATGCCTCTACAGAGTGGGCACTTCTCACTATCTTATTTATTCCATTAGATTGTTCTACTTGTTAGGAAGATGTTCAAGACTAATTCAATTGTTATTCAGTTGTTTTTCACTCGTGTCTGACTCTTCATGACCCCATTTGGGGTTTTGTTGCCAAAGACACTGGAGTGGTTTGTCATTTCCTTCTCCAGCTCATTTTACAGATGAGGAAACTGAGGCAAACAGAGTTAAGTGACTTGCTCAGGGTCACACAACTAGGAAGAGTCTGAGGCCAGATTTGAATTCAGGAAGATGAGCCTTCTTGACTGCAGGCTTGGCACTCTATCCACTGCGTCATCTGGCTGCCCCAGCATCAACCCTAAAGCTGCCTTTAATTTCTTTCCATTGTTCCTACTTCTGCCTTTCAGAGCCAAAGAGTTTTACCTACTTTCCACATGGCAGCCCTTCAGATTCCTGAAGTAGCTTTCAATTCAGAAATCTACCCTAAAATTTAACTGTTTGGGAAGGACTTTTACAGTCAACCCATTCTTCTACATTCCAAAGTTCTTTGGAAATTGTTTACAAAAAGTCATTACTACACCACTCTGCTATTTTTGACTCATTTCTGTGCCTGTGTAAGGCTCATTGCCATAGTAAATATCTTCTTACAGCTTGCTACATGTTTATGAATTTGTCCCCCTAATCGAGGCTGAGGCAAGCACTTGTCTGTTGGCCAGCCTTGAAAACACCCCATATCAAAATCTGAATAATTACTATATGTGTAAGATGCTACACTAGCTTTGTGTGGCTGCTGTCTTTTGCTTCCTTGCAAAGCAAACTATTTTAATGGGGAAAAGGGTGCTTCTTGCATAGTGGAGAACTCGAGTTTTGCTTTTTTTTTTTTTTGATATGGCACAACTGCAAGATCTCCTCTCATTTAAGATTAGGAAACTTAGTAAGAAGTTGTTCTCAAAGAGAATTCAGGCATTCACCAATATTTTTCACATCTAAAAATGCTGGGGTAGGTGGTCATGGATTTGCTTCTGTATAGCGTGGAAAAGAAAGGAGCTTAAGTGGTGGTGAAGTGTTCTTGAACTTCTACTTGAATTGCTTTTGTCACTTCACAGTTCTGAACAAGCACCTTGAGTAATGCAGGTGTGCCCAGGCACCAAATGTGGTCATTTGGCATGCATAAAGGATGTGGGCCCAGAGAAAAGAGAGCCCTTATCCAGTTATGCTGTGTTATAGGTTAGGAAGACTAGAGGGCTCAGGGAAATCAAGTCTCTAAATTCTCCTCCCCTCATTTAATTTGGCTCCATTGAATTCTTAACAAAGTTATTAGCTACTGCAAAGGATTCATATAAAATGTGAGAAGACTCAGAAAATGAAAGTGCTTGCTAGATCTGCTAATATTCATCTAATTCAACCTTCCTATAGTGCTGCAATCTAAGATTTCACTTTTATTTTCATTTGTGGAGTGTGATATGGGTCAGGTAATGATTGATTGAACCATTCTGGAGAAGCTCCATACTGCCAATTGCAATTCAGACTACTGAGTCTGATCAGTGAAATATCAGTTTTACTGCTTACTGCCCATGTGACATTATTCAATTCACTTAGACTCTTTGGACTTAATTTCTTTATTTGTAAAATGAAGATGTGTGCGGTCTCTCTTAGCTCTAAATATATGAAGAATGTATTCAAATGTTTTAAGAATCTGTACTTTTATTGGCATGGGTATTACTTCAATATTGTAATCTCTCCATGCCTTATTAAGATGCTCTTCATGAAATGGTATGATATATATACACACACACCTACACACGTATGCATATACGCAATATATGCATATATGCACATATATATGTGGCCAAGGATATATCTCCTGCTGCCAAGCACACCTCCATCCAATGTGAGGATAGTACTCAAAAGTGTTCCATCTTGTAGGACTAGCTAGAAATGAATAAAGGTCAGAAATACATTTGAAAACTGAAAAACTGATTCCATGTTGGAACAAGGGATTGAAACATTCACTTTTGTGAAGGTGTATATGGAGCACAACGTGAGATAATGTATATGGAAGTACTTTGTAACAGAAAAATGAGAGCTTACACTATAAGACAGAAATTTGAACCTCTTTTTGTGTCATGCACCTCTTTGGCAGTCTAGTGAAGCTTATAGACTCCTTCTCAGAAAAACACCTCTAAATGTGTAAAACAAAATAGAGAGGATTTGCAGGAGAAAACAATTATATTAAATTATAGTTATCAAAACATATTTTTGAATGAGTTCATGGATGTTAGGTTAAGCACACCTGCTTAAAAGGGTATGCTACATGAAGACCAAATACCACATCTACATGCAATATGTAACTAACTTTTAAAGTTAAATACTTTTGTTAAAAATGACATTAAACATAAACAATTTTTAAAGTAATGGCTTACATTTAAATGAGTTAGTTTAAGGTTATAAAGTATCACAATACTTTTTTATGAATTAGATTTCCTTTCTCTAAGTTACTATCAGAATTCATTGTCCTTTCATTCTCATTGACTTTTGTGGTTCTCATTTTTGTTTTGCATTATTTCATGGATCTTTCTATATTTCTTTGTATTCCTCATATTTGTACATTGAGTATTCTATAGTTTTCTTCTATGTTAATAAAACAATTTTTTTCACCATCCCTCTATTGTTTGGTATTTAAGTTACTTTCTAAGCTGTTGCAATCATGTATAAAACTGATTTGAAAATCTTTGAATAAATGACTCATTTTTTGTTTGTTTGGTTCGATAACCCTTCAGGGTATAGTTCTAACAATAGGATCATTGGGGCAGAGGATATAATTACTTTTGCTATTCACTAGGCAATAACATTTTAGTGTTCTTTATTTGGATGCTTCACTAAATATATCTCCTAAAACCCAACCCCCCAATTTTAATTCTCTTTTAAAAAATACCCTAAATCATATAGGTATCAGTGAAGATATCTTACTCAGAAACATGAGCTTTATGGAAATGTTTGGAATGTGGAGAAACTTCTGCTTCAAAAGAAAGCATTCCTCAATAAGAAATTGATTCAGATTCACTAGTACGAAAAGTGTTGAAACATAAAATCTTAAGGCTGATGTTAGAGAGGACAATTTTGTCATCCTAGAGGATCTTTGTTGCCCACAAAGATCTGGATTTGATGGGCTGGGTCCAATATAGTATGGGAATTTTTCTAAAAATTATTAAATAAATTTGAAAACTCAGTTAAAAAGAATTTAAACACTTTGAACCAGGTTCTCTGCCTGAAAGATTTTTACCTGATTTTAAAATGAAGTACCTTTAAAACCTTCATTACATCTCTTAAGTGACCAGTGAACCAGCTAATATAATGATGTAGATGAATGCTTTAATACTTGAAAGAGCCATGATTTCATATGTATTGGTAAGTTTTCTAGTGAATAAGAAAACAAATGCTCAAAGCATTAGTAAATAGTATACATAAGTTATTTTGACCAAAAGACTTGCCTTGTGGCCAGTCTGGTGGTGGTAAGTTTTTCTAAATATAAGTAAGAGCGTTCTTGGATGACAAGTTTATACATTTAATCTATACTCAAAGCCTATTTTCAGAAAATATTTCTCAGTGTTTTGTCTTTATGGATGGATCTTAGAGATGCTTGAGTGATATCTTCACCATGATGTGGCCATTGAGGAAAATCGTAATGGAGGAAGCAATGTTAATTTACAAAATAAAAACTGGGAAAAAGTACAATTTTCACATAAAGTATTTGAGTGGCTAGGGGAAGCTGTCTCCAAATGTAGTTGCAACTAGAATCATAAATTAAAGAAAAGCAGAAAAAACACAGACCATTTTCATATAGGATGCTGTGAGCTAAACAAGTCCTAGATAAATTCCACTTCCACTTAAATAAAACAAAACAAAGATACTAATTTCTATCCATATATTATTTTTTGTCTATCTATGATTTATGTATGTGTGCACATTTTTCTTCTTGGTAAATAGTATTTTATTTTTCTAATTGCACGTAGAGATAAATTTTAATAAGATTTTGAGTTCCAAATTTTTTCTCCCTCTGTCCCTACCAATCTTGCTCCCCGAGATGGCAAGCAATGTGATACAAGTTATACATGTGCAATCATGTAAACATTTCCACATTAGTCATATTGTGAAAGAATTAGAACAAAAGGTGAAAAAACACACAAAGGAAGTGAAAATAGTATGCTTCAATCTACATTCAGACTCCATAGTTCTTTCTCTGGATGAGGACAGCATTTTCCATCATAAGTACTCTGAAATTGTCTTGAATCACTGTATTGCTGAGAAGAGCTAAGTCAATCATAGTTGATCATCACACAATGTTGCTGTGTACAATGTTTACTTGGTTCCACTCAATCACTCAGCATAAGTTCATATAAGTCCTCCCAGATCTTTTTTTTTTTTTTACAATCTGCCTGCTCATCATTTCTTATAACACAACATATTCCTTTTTTGGTCTTTAATTTTATTTTTTAGATATCATCCCTTCATATTCACTTCACCCTGTGCCCTCTGTCTACATATATATGTATATTCCCTTCAAATATCCAAATACTGAGAAAGGTCTCATGAGTTACAAATATCATCTTTCCATGTAAGGATGTAAACAAAATGGTTCAACTTTATTAAGTCCCTTAAGATTTTTCTTTCTTGTTTACCTTTCCATGATTCTCTTGACTCTTGTATTTTTAAAATTAAATTTTCTATTCGCCTCTGGTCTTTTCATCGAGAAAGCTTGAAAGTCCTCTATTTTATTGAAAGTCAATATTTTGACCTGGAGTATTATACTCAGTTTTCCTGGGTAGGTGATTCTTGGTTTTAATCCTAGCTTCATTGACCTCCAGAATATCATATTCCAAACCCTTTTATCCCTTTATGTAGAAACTGCTAAGTCTTGTGTTATCCTGATTGTGTTTCCACAATATATGAATCATTTCTTTCTGACTGCTTGCAGTATTTTCTCCTTGACCTGGGAACTCTGGAATTTGGCCACAATATTCCTAGGTATTTTCTTTTTTGGGATCTTTGTCAAGAGGTGATCAGTGGATTCTTTCAATTTCTGTTCAATTCCTAGAACCTTCTGTTTCTATAATATCAGGGCACTTTTCCTTGATAATTTCTTGAAAGATGATGGCTAGGCTCTTTCTTTGATCATAACTTTCAGGTAGTCCAATAATTTTAAAATTATCTCTCCTGGATCTGTTCTCCAGGTCAGTGGTTTTTCCAATGAGATATTTCATGTTGTTTTCCATTTTTTTATTCCTTTGGTTCTGTTTTATAATGTCTTGATTTCTCATAAAGTCACTAGCTTCCACTTGCTCCAATCTAATTTTTAAGGTAGTATTATCTTCAGTGGTCTTTTGGACCTCTTTTTCCATTTGGCTAATTCTGCCTTTCAAGGCATTCTTCTCCTCATTGGCTTTTTGGAGCTCTCTTGCCATTTGGGTTAGTCAATTTTTAAGGTATTTTCTTCAGTATTTTTTGGGTCTCCTTTAGCAAGTTGTTGAATTGCTTTTCATGATTTTCTTGTATCTCTCTCATTTCTCTTCCCAATTTTTCCTCTACATCTCTTACTTGCTTTTCCAAATACTTTTTGAGCTCCTCCATGGCCTGAGACCAATTCACATATTTCATTGTAACAGCTTTTTCTTGCCTCTTAAGTGAGATAATTTACCCCAATTCTATCTTTCCCTTTGTCCTCCCAATATATTCCTCTTTCATCCCTTAATTTTTTTTAGATATTGTCCCTTCATATTCAGCTCACCCTGTGCTCTCTCTCTGTCTCTGTCTGTCTCTATCTCTATTTGTCTGTCTGTCTGTCTGTCTCTATGTATGTGTGTGTGTGTGTGTAAATATATATATAGATAGATAGATAGATTTACTTCAACTATTCTAATACTGAGAAAGGTCTCATGATTTGCAAATATCATCTTTCCATGTAGGAATATAAACAGAACAAAAAGAAACAAAGAAAAACAATGACCATAGAGAATTATTATGGTGACAGGAAAGAAGAAAACAAATTCGAGAGAGGACAACATTGTCAATACATCCACATCTGAAACTTCAGAGGGGAATATGAACTGGTTTGAAGCCCAAGAAGCCTTCTTGGAAGAACTCAAGAAATATTTTAAAAGTCAAAAAAGAGAGGGAAAAGAAAAATTGAGCAAGGCCTTTAAAAATACAATTGACAAAATGGAAAACAAGTACCCTAAAGAGAGTAACTCCTTAAAAGGTAGAATTGGCCAAATGGAAAAGGAGGTACAAAAGCTAACTGAAGAAAACAATTTGTTAAAAATTAGAATTGGGCAAGTAGAAGCTAATGACTCTATGAGACATCAAGAATCAGTAACACTATATCTCAACATTGAAAAACTTAAAGATTGTGGAAAACATAGTAAAATACAAAATAAATTAAAAGTAGAAAGGAAACTTTGAACCTGATGTACAGAGCAAATGCAAGGTCTAGCAAACTTAATGGGTTAATATTAGACTTTCAGACAAAAGGCTCAAGGTGTCAAGTATCCTACTGAAGGTGGTGTAATGAAGTTAGAAAACATGGAACAATAGCAAAAATGGATTTTCTAAGAATTAACCAAGAAGGCCTACTCAGCTTGAGGAAAATGAGGTTATACCTTTGTAGGATCAGTAAGCATGTAGTAGAATTTCGATATCCCTGGCTCTAACAAGATTTCATACATATAGGCTCAGATTCAATCTAGCTCAGACTCAGTCTGTGTCAGATTGTTTTGTCTCCCTTGTCAATATATTCACCACAAATGCTCATATTCCTTAAGGGCCTCCCCAATATGGTGAATCACTAATAAGCTTTGTTTTTCTTTGGCTATAAGAAGGCTTGGGTTGAATTCATTCAGCAGGACCTAGTGTGTTGGTGCTTTGGTGTCCTGAACACCCCTAAAACTCAACATATGGTTTCCTGACCAGGAAAAACTGTTAATCTCAAGTTCTTCTCCAGCCAAGACTGGAAAGCATGTAAGCCTCCCCCTCTCCCTATCCCTTTCTCACCCTACATTTGGATTCACTCTCCAAGTACCTTGGAGGTGCTTTTTCAGACTTCACCTCTCAGGTCCCAATAGGTCAGACAGCTAGGAGGCTGTCTTGTACTCAGCCTGACACTCTCAGGTTCTTGGTCCAGTAGTTATGTTGGAAGCCATAGACCTGGGCACAGCTTCTGAAACATGGAGGACAAGGACAGATGTCCCATCTGGAAGTGTATGCCTGATTTTTTCAATTCTCTCAACTTTAGAGATTTGGGAAAACTTCAGGTACCTTTTTGTGTTTTTTTAATCTTGTTTTGTCTTGTTTGTTTCTCAGTGCTTACTCCTAGATCCTCCTTTATGTAAGAAGAGACTTCAAGCCCTCACGCCTGTAATGAGTCAATCCTTTTCAATTCCCAAAAGTTCTCCTTTGGGTTGTCTTTTACAAAATTGGGAAAAAATTTAGCTTCTCTAAAGAATTTTTTTTTTAAAAAAGCTGTTCTTTTGCAACACTGTTTGCCCTTAGTATCACCTAGAAGGCCACAAAATGTGGTCTGTTTTGGGGACTTTAAAACATAATACTCTCTTGCAGTTAGAATTATACTATTGACAAGAAAGAAAATGAATAGAAGTTTCCTATGTAATGGCCTTCGTTGAGCTCTCTCAGAACCCTGTCCTCAGAAAGGATTGTAAGATGCCCAGAGCTAGAGCTGTCCCAAAAAGGGGCAATGGGGGTCAACTGGACATTTTGGATGACTCCCTTCTTGTGGCCCCCAGGGCTTCGGCCCCAGGTCCTCCTGCTGCTCCCCAACCTCTCCTAAGCTCCCTTGTTTCCCATGTCCTCCTATCTTTGGCCACCCCATCTTTCTCCTAGTTTCCCTTCCCTTTTCCTCTAGCCCACCCCTCGTTTACTACCTTGTTCACCTTCCAAGTCTCCTTCTCTGCATCTCCTCTGGTGGACCCTTCCCTGTCGGCAACTCCTGCTCAGGTCCCAGCCATGAGTCTCACTGAAGCAGCTCTCCTTTTGGCCTCTCCCCCCCCAAGTCACTCCCTACTCAGGTTCTGGCCTTGGGGACTGCCCCAACTGCAGACCCTGTAGTATCTACCATCATGGGCCCTACCCCTGAGACACCTAGTCAGGTTCCAGCCTCAGGCCCCACCCCCACAGCAGTGGGTGTATCTCCCCTTCTGACCCCTACCCCTCCTCAGGTACCAGCTGACCTTTTCCCTTGACAGCCAGATTCCCTGGCCTTGTAGTCCAATATAGATCAGCTGGCACTGCCCAGCCCCTCCCTCATAAGAAGTGGGACTTCCTATCTACCTCTTTAAGCTCAGGTTCCCATAGTGCCTTCAGGGCTTTTTCCCCTGAGGGAAGTGTCTGCCTTGCCTAGTGGCACAATTAGAGTAGTCCGTTCTCCATTTTGATCTTACTCAAGATCAAACTGGAGAGATATTCAGAAGATCCCACTAAGTTTATTGAGGATTTTAGGGATCTGTCTCTACAATTTGAGCTTTCTTGGGGTGATTTGCATATCCTATTCTCCACCTTTTGTACCACTGAGAAGAAGAGGAGAATCTAGGAGCAAGCCCCAAAATCTGGGGATCATTTGCCTAGCAATGCCCCCCTGAAATATCCCCCAGGAACAGCTGCTGTTCCCACTAGTGTCCCAGGATGGGATTACCAAAAGAGTGAAGATAGGAGAAAGGGAGACCATGTGGTAATGTGTTTGTTAGAAGGCCTAAGAACAGCATTTCAAAAGCAAATGAAATTTTGAAAAATTAGGTAAATTACTCAGGGAGAAAAGGAAAACCCTTCTATTTTTCAGAATCAGTTGGTAGAAGCCATTACAAAGTATACAAATTTAGATCCTGACTCTATGGAAAGTATATCAATCTTTTGCATATATTTCATTAATCTGTCTTCCCCAGATATTAGGAGGAAACTGCAGAAATTGACAATGGGACCCCAAATACCTCAGGCCCAATTACTGGAGATGGGCTTCTGAGTTTTCAACAACAGAGGCTTAGTAAAAACAGAGGAAAGAGAACACAGGGAAAGAGCTAGAGACAGAGAATATATTCAATTCTTGGCTGTTGCCATGGCCAGGAAAAGCTCCAAGGAGCCCCAGGAACCAACTCTGGGACCATACCCATGTGACCAGGAGGGACACTGGAGGAAGGATTGTCCCCAAAGTTGGAAAAGTGGTGGAATAGTCCCCCAGTACCCTGTCCTCCAGTTTTCTCAAGACAAGGAATGAGAGGGGATCCCAGAGCTTGGCAGCACTCCCATTTTCTCTGCATCTCTCACCAAGCCATGGGCAAAAATCAAGGCTGAAAGTAAGGGTAACCACTTTATCATGGCTACGTTCTCTGTTTTAGAGATTACTGTGATTACTGTGGCCCTACTCACCCTTTGACCCATCGGGTCATGGGCATCCAAGGGGAAATTAAGAGATGTCTCCAGACATACCCCCTCCCATGCCTACTGGAGGATCTGTTATATGAACACTCTTTCCTTATGCCCTATCCTCTTGGTGGGAAGGGACCTGATGGTGAAATTGGGGAGGTAATTTTCTTTAGTTAAATCTCCCATCTCCCTTTTCCCTCTGTTTACCAGACCTCCCCATCTTTCCCCAGAGGTGTGGGAGACAGTTAAACCAATTGTTTGGGCTCAGGGAATTCCTGGGTAAGCTACTTCTGCCATTCCAGCCATAGTTCGCCTCTGAGACCCTAAAGTGTTCCCCCATTGCAGTCAATATCCAATTAAGCCCAAAGCTTAATTGGGTGGGACTGCAACTATTAATTGCTACTCAAGGCCCTGATCCACTCCTTCTAGAGTGGTACCCTGACCAAGCTAAAGCTTTTGAGACTTTGAAAACTAAATTGACCACCACTCTAACATTAACTTTACCCAATCTAGAAAAGCATTTCACTCTGTATGTTGAAGAAAGGAGAGGATAGGCTTTGGGAGTCCTAATCCAGTCCTTAGGACCTGACCCTAGGCTGGTTGGTTATCTGTTCTTCAAAACAATTTGATTCCATGGCTGTCACAGTCATTTTAACTGAGGAAGCTTCTAAACTATACTGCCTGTTTGTTCCTTGTTTGCTTAACCTCTTTGCCAAGTTTGTCTCCTCCAGGGTCAGAGCCATCAACTTCCAGATGACTCTTCAGGCTATGTACCCCTTGAACAGGACCCACAGAGTCAGGGACAGCTCTATACCCCTTGCCATCCTGAAGCTGTTTCAGAAGCTAAGACCTTTGTCCCTTTCCCCAAAGGAATTTAGGTCCCATTTGTTTGAGGGGGATGATGGGGCATAGGCTTTGAGAGCTCCCTTGAACTGCCCTTGAATCTTCCCACTTGAGGCATTTGGCTGAGCTTACTTTCATTATCTCTAGGCCCAAATTTCTATTACATTTAACCTAGTCTAGTCCTCCATTGTCCAGCTACTTCCCACACTTGATCCTATCAAAATATTCATGGCAGATCTGTTACCCTTAAACTACCCTAGACCTCCGTTGTCTGTTACCTCTGGTTTGCCTCTGGCAACTTCCCACCCTTGATCCCATCAAAAATCCCATTTTCTTGACTCCTGGAGTCTGACATCTAGTCACCCCAGTCCTATTAAACTCCTCCTTAGAATCCTCCTCAAGACTCTCCCTAAACCTCTCCTCCCACCACCTCAGAACAACTCCTAGATCCCTCCTACAGTCTTTCTGTATACAAGCTCCATCTTGCCTCCATGAAGGTGCTCAGATTCAAGCTAGCTCAGATTCAATCTGTGTCAGATTGTTCTGGCCTGCTTGTCAGTATAAGCATCACAAATGCTCATATTCCTTAAGAGTCTACTCAATATGGTGAATCTTTAATATACTTTGTTTTTCTTTGGCTGTAAGAAGTCTTGGGTTGAATTCATTCAGCAGGACCTGTCATGTTGGTATTTTGGAGCCCTGAGCACCCCTAAACCTCAACATAAGGACCTCAGTTCAAGTCTTCTCATTGTTACTATCTGTGTGACCTTGGGCAAGTAACAGCCTCTATGGCTTTCCTTAATTGTAAAATGAAGGTGTTGGGCTAAGGTCCTTTCTGATGCTATATCTAATTGATTAGAGAAGATTTTATGATTTCCCTTTGCAAATAGACCTTAAAAATGTGCCTTGAAAAATTGGAAATTGTTGAGGAGGTCTATCAATTTGGAAATCGTTGAACAAATTCTTATACGTGATTGTGATGGAATACTATTGTGCTGTAAGAAATGATGAGCTGGGGTGATAGAAGGGAGGGCAGACTGAGGAAAGGGGCAATCAGAATACATGCCATCTTGGCCTGGGGGGGGTAGGGTAGAGATGGGGAGAAAATCTGTAACTCAAAATCTTGTGGAAATGAATGTTGAGAAAAAAGAAAAAAAAGAAATGAATAGCTGAATGTTCTCTGAAAAACTGGAAAGACTTATATGAACTGATGCAAAGTGAAGTAAGCAGAATGAGTAGAACATTGTACTCAATAATAGCAATATTATATGATGACCAACTGTGATTGACTTAGTTCTTCTCAGCAATACAATGTTTCAAGGCAATTCCAAAGGGCTTATGTCGAAAAAATGCTATCCATCTCCAGAAAGAGAACTGATAGAGTCTGAATTGAAGCATAAAAAAATTTGAATTGGTGCCTTTAATCTTTAAGAATTGCAGCATTGTGTAGCAGGAGTATGGTCTAAGGCTATAAACTCTTTTGATTGTACATCAAACAATGCCACAATCTCAAAGGAATCAAAGATTTGGGAGATGAAAATGGTAATGAAATGACTACCAACAGAATAAGTGCTATAAAAATTCAGGAAATAAATAATTTTTGTCTTGCTTTGAAAGGGAGTAATAACAGGTACACATATTGAGTGCTTTTTGGATACCCACAAAATATCAAAAGGAATTCCTTCAGAACATTGAGATTCTCTATAGAGCATTTATTTAAAGTTACAGAGAAAAATCTCACACATTTGGGAAGGTTGTACTCTGTGCCAGTGGAGGGAGCACCCATATCAGCAAAACTGAAGTGCCATTGAGTAAGTAAGCAAACAAGCAAACATTTTATTTCTTTGAAAAGAGGTTAAAATTGCAAATTAATTAAGAGTTCAGGAAGAAAAAAGGCAGTCCCCAAGTAGACATACACATTTTAGAAAACAAAGAAATAAACATTGCCTCTTTTTTTTTCTTGCAAGATTCAGTTTGCCAACGGAAAAAAAAAAATATCATTTTTTTTTGAGGTTTCAGACTGGCTAAATAAAAACCATCAATTTTCAGAAATTATAGCCAAAATCTATCTTTAATTCCACAAATTGTATAAGGAGTTAAGCAATTCCCAGGGCAAGCAGATGCTCTGAATCTCTTTGATAAATGATGCTATCTTCTACAAAGCCAAAGGCATAGCAAAGTAAATTCAGAAAGGTTTGACTATCTTTTCACGTACAATCCTACATTTTTGGTGGTTATCTAGGAAAGTAAAAGCATTCCTTCAGGAATCTTATATCTGGCACAACAAACTATTTATTCTATGGCTCAGGAATAAGCCCAAATGATCTTCTATTCTGAGAAATTACATTTTGACAGATAGAGCTATAATTGATACACAGGTAGATAGTACAGCATCCACACAATTAACAGAGTGACAGCAGGTGGTCCAAGGATTCAATATAAGGCCACTCTGCCTTACATGGCATTCAAGAAACACTTTTTTGATCATATCTCTCTTTAAATAATGTAGGGCATGTCATTCTTCCTCATAAGTGTCCCAGAAAGCAATTTTGCTCTAATGCGTTTCTGGAACAAAGATAGTATGGAACACAGCAGCTTGTTGTTGTAGCATATTTATGTGTGTTCATGACACACATTTTCCCCCTGATGATTGCTGTCATATCTGCTCAGCTTGGTAGTCAAAATAAGTCTTTAAATTTTTTCCCTTTATGCACTGCAGACTAATCCCAACTAGATAGAGTCGAGGTGACTTTGTTTTCTTCATTCCACACTAGTACTATCAAGCTATCCTACAATACATCCAGTCTCAGGAATGATTACTGTTGTTAAAGATGTAAGAGACTGACAGAAGGCAAGCTTCACTTACCTAAGGTAAATTGTCTCTGGAGGGCTTAAAGTGGCTTTGAAAAAAAGAGCATACTTACAGAATCAGGAAAACAAAAACTCCTCAGACAGTATGTTAGATGAGGTGCCATTTTGCAAAGTCTCTCCTCTTCCCTCCAAGAATTTATTTGATTCACATGTTGGCAAGAAAATTTGACAAAGTTATCAAATGAAGGTGAACAGGACAAAATTAGTAGATTCCTGTGAAGCTATGATGGCTTTAACATGATCTCCCAAGATCCTCCTCATGATAAATTACAGTGATGTATATTTTATCACCTATCAGTATGATTTACCATGAGGGCAGACTTTTCTCTAAATGTGGTACTTTTATGGTGTTATGTCACCAAAAATAAGAGAGTAAGGAGGAGGAAACATAAAGGAATTGAATTTAAATCTTTTTCATCTTATTATTGTAGTGCATGATTTATGTAGAAAACTTGATAACATCAGCCTCCTTCTCCTATTAAGAAAGTATTCTATGAAAGCTTTTTAAGACCTTTACTATAATTACACAAGATGGTTTTGATACAAAATTAAGGTTAGTGTAGACTATTCATGTCCTGAGATTATAGCTTTTAGAAAAGCTACATCTCAGAGGTGAGCTTGAATTAAATTTCAAAAAGGTCTGTTCTGATTACTGGAGGATAAGAGGAGGGGAAGAAGAAATGAGGGCCTCTATTACTTACAGGATCACTTTGAGATAAGGTTGTATTCAACCTGGAGAGTGTTTCGTTTATTTTCTTTTGAGTTCTTTCTAATCTTTTATGGGAATATGTTGAAGGATGTGGGCAGGTAGGTGGTATAGTGATAGAGCACTAGGCCTGGAATCAGGAAGATTCATCTTCCTGAGTTCAAATCTGGATTTGGATGCTTACTAGCATCCTGGACAAGTCATTTAACCTGGTTTGCCTCAGTTTCCTCATAAAATGAGCTGGAGAAAAAAATGGCAAACTATTCTATCTTTGCCCAAATGGACTGATGAAGAGCTGGATACAACTGAACAATTGTTGGTGTATTGGTGTGTTTTGTGCATGTTTCTATTTGAAAGAGCAGGAATTGCTTTCTAATTAAGAAAGTAGAACCCATGGAATTTCTGGGAGTAGGAACTACCCGGTCTAGTTTGCTGCAATTTGATAGTTAACTAAAATGTGGCCATGGAATGCTGAAGCAGGCTTAGTAAGCATCAAATACTGTTTTCCTTGGCTGCAGATTAGAGAAATGAATGCATTTGTTTCTGTTTGCACTATTTTCCAGATGAAAACTTCTCTTGTTAGCTGTCGACAATGTCACTTCCACATTTTCATGTGATGGGTTTCTACTGCTGCTTATTTTGAAACAGAGGTGATAATTAATCTTCCCACATTCAAGCATTGCAAACATATTTCCATTTCAAATGAGATAAGAACCAAGCTGAACCACCCACACTTACATTTTTGATGGATTTGTAGCTCATGTTGTAACTGGACTGAATTTTCTTCATGGCATTGGCATTACCAATGATGAGCTGTAAAGTATTATTTTTAGTGGACAATCTCTCCACATTAGTGTGCTGACTCATTCTAAGTTGGAAGGATAAAAGATATTAGGGGAATGGTTTAGCATCAGTTGTTTTGCTTACTTTATGTTATTTTAAATTTTTTTTCAAGTTTAATAGTGTTTAATTTTTTCCCCAGTTACACGTTAAGAAAAATTTTAGCATTCATTTTTACAAGATTTTGAGTTTTGAATTTTTCTCCCTACCTCCCCTCTTTTGAAAATACTAGCTAGTTTGATATAGTTTATAGACGTGCTATCATTAAAAAAATCCATATTAGCCACAGTTGTGAAAGAAGAAACAGATTAAAAGAATAAAAAATGAGAAAGAAAAAGTAAAAGAAAATATGCTTCAATCTGCATTCAAGTTCCATCAGTTCTTTATCTGGATATGGATAATATTTTCCTTTGTGAGTCCTTTTTCCTTGTCTTGGATCATTGTGCTAATGTTGCTAATACTGTGTACAATGTTTTCCTTCTTCTGCTCTTTTCTCTTTGCATCAGTTCATACAAGTCTTTCCAGGTTTTCTGAAATCTGCCTGTTTATCATTTCTTATTGCACAATACCTTTCTATTACATTCATATACCACAGCTTGTTCAGCCATTCCCCAATTGGTGTGCATCCCTTTAATTTCCAATATTTTGCCACCACAACAAGGGCCGCTATAAATATTTTTCTACATGTAGGTCATTTTCCCTTTTTTATGATTTCTTTGGGATACAAACATCATAGTGCTATTGCTTGATCAAAGGATATGCAGTTTGGTTGCCCTTTAGACGTAGTGCCAAATTGCTCTCCAGAATCATTGGATCAGTTCACAATTACACCAACAGTGCATCAGTGTCCCACTTTTCCCACATCATCTCCAACATTTATCATTTTCCTTTTTTGTCACCTTAGCCAATCTGATAGATGTGAGGTGGTATCTCAGAGTTGTTTTAATTTGCATTTATTTAATGAAAGGTGTCCTTTAGAACATTTCTTTATATGGCTATAGATAGCTTTGATTGGCCATCAAGTTTTTTGGAGTTTTTATTTTGGAATCTCTTTCCTGAGGTGATTAGCAGATTCTTTCAATGCCTATTTTGCCTTTAGGTTCCAGACATCAGGACAGTTTTCCATGATAAGGAGGAGGAGGGAGAGACGAAGATTCTTACCAATAAACTCCAGGAGGGAGAAACCCTTGCTGAGTTTGCTGAGAGATAAGTAGCCAAGATGGAAGAGACAGTTGATGACTTGGAAGATAAACTGAAATGCACCAAAGAGGAGCACCTCTTCGCACAAAAGATGCTGGACCAGACTCTGCTTGACCTGAATGAGATGTTGAAAACCCTTTACCCCTAGCCCCACCCTGTCACTGCTCCTTCTACTTTCTGACTTTTCTAGAGGCCAGCCTGCCTGAAGTTGACCTTTAAACTGAGGGCTGATCTTTAACCTGACGGCTGCTTTCTTCTCTGGGTCCTTGCTTACACTCTCCTCACCCCATCCCTACCTCTAATTCTCCATGTCAATTTCACCAAACTATTTATCCCAGATGCACTAAAGGATGAACACTTTGGGGAATAACATTTAAGGGAAAGTGAGCACAATGCAATAGTATCTTTAAAAGCATATTGTATGATGTATACATTTTGTAATTACCTTTTTTGTTGTTGTTGTTGTAGCAACCATTTGTAAGACATTCCAGATATTCCCTAGCTCTTCAGCTGCATCTAATCCCTTTTCTTCCTTTTGTCTGGTAAATCTTTCTACCTAAACAATGCCCCTTCTCCACAAAAGAGAGAAAGAGGTGTTCGCCTGACCTCCTGAGAGCTGAACATAGCTCAAGAAAGGACTCCACCAAGGGAAATCTCAATGTTCTGTACCAAGCACCAGAGAAACCAGAAAGGTCATTCCAAGAGTATTTAGCCAAAAAAGAGTGCTGTTCAGGTTTTCAGCTTTAAGATGTCTTGGGGTGTTTTTTTTTCTTCTTCACCTTTTCTTTCTCTCTCTTTTAAACATTTGCATCAGTAGGAAACAAGGAAATTACACAGACAAGACCTCTCTGAGACCAAATTGTCTTCCCTCTCCTCTTCACTCATGGAATGGATCATGTGCCCCAGATGTTGGGGTGTCTACTCCTATCCCCACTTCACCTTCTTGAAAAATACCATTTTTTGCCACTGATCAGCCAACTGAAATTCATCTCATTACCTATTCCGGGGTCTGAAGCTGTTGTCTCTAAAAGTGCCATTTCATTGTGCTTTTTATCATTCAGTGCTAGAGAAATCTTGAATAGCTTGTGTACAAAACTTTAAAAAAAAATTTATACACACACACACACACATATAATTTTTGACCCTTTACTTATCTCAGATAGGGAGCACCAGGACCATCCCCACCCCACCCCACCTCCACCCCCATCTGGCTGTGAGTGCCCTCTGTCTGCAGTCCCTGGGCTGGCAGTGTGCTGATCTTTTTACATTCCTTGTTTTTCATTTTTATGGTCGAGGTTTCTGTGAGATGTACATTAGGTTTGCATCATGCAGCTTATTGATTTAAATATACTCTCCTTTGGTGTGGTCTATTTGGTAGCCAATCTGGAGAAAGAGGACCCAAATAGTGTAAGTGTTTTGATACCAAAAATTGACAGAATGTCTTTTGAAATAAAGAACCAGTCCCTCCAAAAAACAAAACAACAAACCTGTCCAGGTTCTCCTTTGGATGATGGCTTTCAGGTAGTCCAATGATTTTGATACTGTCTCTCCTATAACTATTTTTTCAGGTCAGTTATTTTTCTCATGAGGTATTTTACATTTTTTTCCATTTTTGAAAATTTGCTTCATTGATTCTTGATGTCTCATAGAGTCATTAGCTTTCACTTGCCCAATCTAACTTTTAAGATGTTGTTTTCCTTAATTGGTTTTTGTACTTCCTTTTCAAGTTGACCAATTGTACTTTTTAAGGAGTTGTTTTCTTCAGGAAATTTTTGTATCTCCTTTTCCAACTGGCCAATTCTACTTTTTAAGCGGTTGTTTTCTTTTCCCAAGCTGTTGACTCTTTTTTCATAATTCTCTTATATCACTCTCATTTCTTTCCCAATTTTTCTTCTGCCTCTTATATGATTTTTAAACTCCATTTTTTAGCTTTTCTATGAGTTCTTTCTGGGCTTGAGACCACTTCTCATTTTTCTTTAGGTTTCCTTCATAGGTGTTTTGATATCTTTGTCTTTTTATGAGTTTTTGTCTTGGTTTCCCTCTCACCATAATAACTTTCTATGGTGAGATTCTTTTTTTGTTGTTATCGTTTGGTCATTTTTTTTGGCCTTTTCTTTTAAATTTTATTTCAGCTCTCAGGGTGGAAGGGGCTCTGTCTCAGACTTCTTGTGGTTCTTGCTGCAGGCTCTGGTGGTTTACCCAGTACTGAGCTTATGTTGCCCTGAGACCCATGCAGAACCCTTATGTCTGGTGCAATATTGGGGGTAGCTGGTGTTGCTGGAGGCCATGTGGGTTTGGCAGCTTACCTGGTGTTGAGCTGGGATCCTAATGGTGATGCCTGGTATATGCCGAAGCCTGGTGGGGTTTTTCTGCATTTTCCTGGGGCAACACTGAAGCCTGTTTGTCCCTTGTTTGGCCTGGGCTACACTGAAGCATGTGGTGGTTCTCAGAGCTGGAGTCTGCTGGTTCCCCTGGCTATGTTAAGGCATGTGGGGAGTCCTGGTGTTTGCCTCCTGCACCACACTGGGACTTAGGATCTTCCACTGGTTTTCTGAGGTGGGGCTTGCTGCTTGCTTGGTGGGATGCTTTCTGTCCTTGAATGTGTTACTTTTTACCAGAGTCAGATGTACCTGTATGTGTAATTAAGGTGGGACTTTTTTTTAACTGTTTTCTCTTTTGGGGCACTTACTTAATCAAGTGCCCTTGATGAGTCCAGCCTTTGTTTCTTTGATTAAATCAAGAGTCTTTGATGACCTCTTTACCTCAAGAGAAAGCTTAGTTTACGGGGTTTGGGTCACATGTTTGTGATGCCAGAAGCTTTTAGGTCATGTTGGTTTGAGTTGCATGCTGTGATGCCCTTTGACCCTGAAGAGGGTATATAAACTCACAGGTTGGGGTTTTTCCTTTGGGGCTCTCATTCACTTGGAAGAGTGTGGTGTGACTTGAAGAGACTCTGGGCAGCTGTTATTAAGAGCCCCCTGGCTTTTAAACCCAGATGTTGAGGCTTCCTGGTAACTATGCATTATGATTTGAATCAGACAAGGCCTGTCTGTTGATGTGTGTAATTTCTATTTGTATTTGATCTGAGGTTCAGGGTGCTGGCTTTTCTTCCTGAACTAAGTGAATTATATATGTAGTTTTGATTAAAGTGAGATTGTTAACCTCTTAAAGTTACTTTCCTTAGTAAAGCAGATCAAAGAACCTGTGCTGGCAGCTCTTGTTGCTGGTCTTGTTGAGTCTTACACCCCAACAGCAGCTGCTAGCCAAATTGTTGTTATGATACCTTTCTTGCTGATCCTTCAAGTCTCCCAGGCTAAAAAATTGCTCCATACCATCTTTCCATTTTCTTCATTGTTCCAGGACTCATTCTGCAGTGCTATTTTATGGTTGTTTGCAGGTGAACATAGGAGAATTACAGTGAT
>JAQQSZ010000159.1:0-28020 GCA_028646595.1 Phalanger gymnotis | reverse complement strand
AAAGCCAGTGAGACCTAGCTGTGGGTACCTCAAACATTCTTCACCATTCTGTGCTCAACCTCACCTCATGATTCCACTGACACTTGCTTTAACCAACAAGCAGAACCATGGACTGTACATCTACTCTGTCTGTGGACATGAAATCCCCATCCCCTTCCACCTCTTTTTCCAGGGGCTCTCTATTATCTCCAGAAGCAAATACAAAAGCCTCTTTTTGACTTGTGTAAATGAGAAATCCCTTCACTACCTAATCTCTTCCTACCTTTCCAGTCTTTTTATACTCTTATTTTCAAATGTTATGTATTTCAACCTCAACTTGAAGCATGAATCTCTTCTACAACATCCCCAAATGGTCATCCACTTTAAAAACCTTCCACAAATAAACCAATCTAAATGTTAAGTTCCTTCTTCGATTGAACTGAAATGTAGCCACATGTCAATTTTATGAATTTTTGTTAGTTTTGTCCATTGGGATAAGGATATTTTTCTTGAAAATAGAGAAGGAAAAAGATGGGAACATGATACTTGAGTCTAATTTCCAGCTCTAGTTGGCAGAATCAAAAGATTTAGAGTTGGAAGATATCTCAAAGATCCAAAAATTCAGCCATTTCATTTTACAAGTTAGGGAATTGAGAACTGGACAGAGTTGATGACTTAGGAAGTAAAATAACTTTATCAAGATCATGAGGAATATTAAGAAGCAGAGCTGGATTCAAAACCAGTTCTTCTGATTCCAAATTCAGAAGCCTTTTGATGCCACAAAGTAGTAGGAACAGACTGTTTTTCCTTCCTGCTTGAGTGAACCAGTGTGAGGATAGAAAAGAGGATGGTTTATAGTAGGCAAAGAACTAGGTAAGTTACTGTACTATAGGAGTATCTGGGCCAGTGAATTACTGACATTG
Source organism: Phalanger gymnotis (assembly GCA_028646595.1). Classification (NCBI taxonomy): domain Eukaryota; kingdom Metazoa; phylum Chordata; class Mammalia; order Diprotodontia; family Phalangeridae; genus Phalanger; species Phalanger gymnotis. Next base: position 27,118 of record JAQQSZ010000159.1, on the reverse strand, counting down.
GTCCCCAGGGAAAATTGGAGGCTTGGAACCTGAAGAGATCATTTAGTTCTGCTTACATCAGCTGTTAAGACACCACTACTACCACTTTATTCTCATTCTCTTCTTCAGATTCTGTCAGAGAGAATCTCTACCTCAACGCTTAATGCCAATAAAAGATATAATTCCTCACCTATCTCTCCATAGGGTAGGACTTTCAATATGCAAGATACTAGAATGCTGGAGAAACATACCTTTAAACAAATAAAATCAAACCAAAACAACAAAAACCAATCACAAGTTGGCACAGAAATCCAGATGATAGAGCCCAGAATGGTAGAAAAAGGAAGGAAAGGATAAGGTCAACATCTTCTGTTATATTTCCAGAGCCAAAGAATGATTGAAGAAAGGTCATTATCAGACTACCAGGTGACACAATCTAGTCTAAAACATTCCTGGTTAATGGGTGACCTATAGGATATCCACAAAGGAGATGAAACATAAAGATGATTCAGGAGGAAAGAACAGATTATAAGGGTACATCCTCGTTCATCAAGGAAAGATACTGATTCATTTGGAAAAGTTACAGGGAGTAAAGTTGAATAATTTGTTCAATGAATATAAACAATGAGGAAAAAACAGATCCCAACTAATTAACAACCTCTAGAGGTGGGTATAAAAGATGCCCATGGAGCAATGAGACTTTCAAACTCAAGAAACTCACTATCCTTGAATCAAATCCAGAAGCTCAACACACCAACACCATGGTCAGCTCCTGTTGTGGCTCCACCTGCTCTGGCCAGAGCTGTGGCTCTGGCTGCTGTGGCTCCAGCTGCTGCCGCCCCAGCTGTTGTATCACCAGCTGCTGCCAGCCCTGCTGCCGCCCCAGCTGCTGTGTGTCCAGCTGCTGCCGGCCCTGCTGCCGCCCCAATTGCTGTGGGTCTAGCTGCTGGCAGCCCTGCTGCCGCCCCAGCTGTTGTATTTCTAGCTGCTGCCGCCCAACCTGCTGTGTGACCAGCTGCTGTCAGCCCTGCTGCCGCCCCAGCTGCTGTGTGTCCAGCTGCTGCCAGCCCTGCTGCCGCCCCAATTGCTGCGGGTCCAGCTGCTGCCAGCCCTGCTGCCGCCCCAGCTGTTGTATTTCTAGCTGCTGCCAGCCCTGCTGCCGCCCTAGCTGCTGTGTGTCCAGCTGCTGCCGGCCCTGCTGCCACCCTAGCTGCTGTGTGTCCAGCTGCTGCCGGCCCTGCTGCCACCCCACCTGCTGCCAGACCACCTGCTGCAGAACCACATGCTGCCGCCCAGCCTGCTGTGGTTCTTCCTGCTGCTGAGGCCTGACTGAATCATCAGACCTGAATCATTCCTTTTGCAATCAATGGATTCACTTCCTCATACCAATTACTACCAGTTGATCTAAATTCTAATAGCCTAGTATGGTCTGAGCATCAGGAGCCAACCAAACTTTTTCATCCACAGTAATGTTGCAGCTTTGGACTGACTTTAACCTTAACTATCATCCTTTTCATTCCCTCCCTCTTCTGGGGCAACAACTATGGATGGATAAAGCAAGGAACCCAACATGCCAACTCTGACCGGTATCCACTAAGCCAACAGTAGAAACTTATCAAAATTTGTTGGTTAAATGACGCAGACTCCCGAGATTTTAATATCCTCCATCTTACCTTGACTTTTACATATATTTTATCTTAATAAAAATCCATTTTCTTGTCATCTAAACACACTTGTGTCTCTTTTTTGGGGGGGGGTAGGGGTTTCAGTCTTCGTAATCAGTTTCAAGTCAAGCTTTATTTTTATCTACATGCAAGAAAGGGTATTGAATTGTGAAGCCTGACACTGACTTAAAACTGCACAATTGATCCTTTTAGTCCTAGTGCTTCCAATTTCTGTACAGTCCATCAGAGGACAAATTGGCAACATCAAAATGACCTGGAAGTCATGGTATGGACTAAAAACAATATCACAAGTCCATGGGATATTGTGTTTTACCTAGTTTTATTACAAATGAAACAAACATGTATGTTAATATCCAAATTAACTCTAAAGGACATATGAAAAAAGATGCTATCTGCATCCACAGAAAGAACTGATAAAAAGAAACATGTATAGAATAATTTTAAATATGTGTGTGTGTGTGTGTGTGTGTGTGTGTGTGTGTGTGTATAATGGTAGCCATCAGGGCAGGGAGGAAGAAAAAAAAGATATTTGCATGATAATTTTGTTTTATATTTGAAAGGGATAGAAAGGTATGCATAGTAGGTTTTCAGTTTCATGTGCAATCATCTTTTTGTTATACTATGTTATGAAACTGTTTGTTTCATTCCACAAATTAAAAAGAAATAAACATACATGTGGAACCAAAAGCCAAAGCAAATAGTTCACAGTCTGGAAAGAGGATTCTGGGAAGGTGGCAGAGTAGGTCAGAAAAGTTCAGGCTCTTCAGATACCTCCCACAAACAAGATTAAACAGCACCTCGACGTGAATGTAGAGCAATAAAAACAAACAAGAGTTGGAGCAGAACAGTTGTCCTCCTGAAACAACCAGAAGAAAAATCTCAGGACCAAGGTTTGATCCCTGTGAAGTTGTAAGCACCACCAGGCTAGTTCCTCTGAAACAGCAAGTGGAGGGCCCTAGGGCTAGCTGGGTTGGGAGGTAACCTCAGCCCCAGACAGGAATTTTCAGCTCCCAGGCAGTGTTTGGAGTCCTATATCTGAGCCAGGAAAGATTGAGGTAACCTCTGCTGCTCAGGGACACCAGCCCAATCTGTGCTGCCTAAATGCAGCCCTGCATGATAAGGGACCAGGACACACCGGAGCAGTGGGGCAGGGACAGCACTGGCTGTGGGCACTTACAAGAACTCTGAGTTCTTGATTTCAGTTCCAAGACAACATAGAGAACTGAAGGAGGATCATAGGCCAGAGACACCATCCCCCATTCCCTAGGACTAGAGGTGGTTGCAATAACAAACTGCTATACCTTTTTTAAAATGAGCAGGCAAAGGAGAAAGACCCCAACCATAGAAAGTTATGATGGGAATAGAGAAGACACAGGTTCATCTTCAGAGGAGGATAGTGGAGCAAAAGATGGCTCTGGAGGAGAAAGTGAGGCTGATGACCTTACACAGCCCTCCCTCGCTCAAATCAAAGTCAACTGCAAGTCATGTCATCATTTCCCTGATGTCATGGTTCTCTTAGAAAACCAAGGACAAACACAACTATCCAAAGCAAAAAAAGCTTCTCCTACCCTAAAGACTGAAGTCAAATGGTCACTTGACCAAAAAGAACTGATAAGGAGAAGCTAGCAAAGTTATGAGACCAAGAAATAATAGAACAAAAGATAAAGAATGAAAAAATAGAAGAAAATATGAAATGTCATAAGAAAAACATCTGATCTGGAGAAGAAATCAAGAAGAGAAAATATAAGAATATTGAACTAATGAAAGCTAACATCAAAAAGAGAATCTTGATGCAATAATACAAGAAATGATTAAAGAAAATTGTCCTGAAGTGTTAGAATAAGAGAGGAAAATAGAAATAGAAAAAAATCTACTGATTCCCACCTGAAAGGGATTTTATGAGGAAAACCTACAGGAATATCATAGTCAAATTCTGAATCCCTCAGCTCAAGAAGAAAATATGAGCAACAAGAAAAAACAATTTAAATATAGTAGTGCTACAATTAGAATTACACAAGACCTAGCAGAGGTAATAGTAGAAGATTGCAGGTCTTGGAACACTGTAAATCAAAGAGCAAAAGAACTGGGTTAGTGTCCAAAAATATCATATCCAGCAAAGCTAAGCATAATCCTGAATGAAACGAAATGGAAATATAATGAATTGTTAGACTTTCAAGATTTTGTTTTTTAAAAAACTTGAACATAACATAAGATTCAACATGTAAGATCCCAGAGAAATATAAGGTACATATCAAAGACTAATCGCAAGAGACTCAATAAGGACAAATCATTTGCTTTTTATACGTGGAAATGTAAAATGTATGTCTAAGATTGTGAATAGTAATTGGGTAGTTCAAAAGAAAAGATTGGGGTAGTCTTGAGTATGACAGAATTATAAAAATAAAACCATTTAGGAAAAGGTAAAAAGAGTAATTATCTCACACAGATGATGTGTGAGAGGAAGAACTAACACAGAGGAATTAGATGGGAGAGGAGGGGACTGGTAGTTCTAGAATCCTACTTTCATCAGGAATAGGTTTAAGAGGGAACAATTTGCCCGTAATGGAAAAAAAAAAGAGTTCACAATCCATACAGAAGTCGGCATACTTATGACACTACAACAAAGGAAGGAAGGAAATAGAAATCTCCTCCTAAAGGTGCATGGCATGGGAGGGAAAAGGGTGCAGTGGGGTGGAAAAAGGGCTAATCTCCTCCCAAGGGGGAGGAGAAAGGTGATGGCAAAAGCAGCATCCTTTTCCCTTAGGAACTGCAGACCATGAAGATATGATAATCTGCTTCTTTACAAGGGTCTCAGCTGGACAAGCAGTTTCTCAGCCTAGTGAAGATTGCCTGGCACCTGTCTTGACTCCCAAGAACACACAGGCAGGCCAGCTTGGAACAGGCCAGCAAACAACAAATTATGTCAGCAGAGGTGAGGGAGAGGTTTCATCCTTGACACATTCAGGTCCTCTTGCATACTCTGGGAGAAGTGTTTCTGGAAAATATGGCAACTCGAAAGACAAGTTCTGGGAACCCCTTAACATTCCTTAACAATGGTTCTTTATTATTGAGGAGTACTCACATTATGGCCTCTGAAGTCCTTCCCCACTCTGGTTTCATTGTTTTATGATTATTTCATTGGAGATAGGTGCTGAACTTGCAGTCAGGAAGACCTGAATTCTAATCCATCCTCAGACACTTACTAGTTCTGCACCCCTGGAAAAGTCGCTTAACCTCTCTCAGCCTTAGTTTCCTCATCTGTAAAGTAGAGATAATAACAGCACCTACTTTGCAGTATTGTTGTGAGAATCAAATGAGTTAATATACATAAAGAGCTTTATAAACTTTAAAGCATTATTTTAATGCTAGCTAGTGTATTAGACAGTCTCTGAGCAGCCCAGCTTGTGAATCTCGCAGAAAAGATGAACAAGATACAGGACTGTGAGCTGTACCAGTCTCTATGAGTCTTCCATACCCAACAGAGAACAAGGGATGGACATTGTCCCTACTGCTGAAAGCTTCAGGAGGTGACTAAAGGAGCAAAACCATGTGCAGCTATGAGTGAGCTGGAGAGCACCTCCTGTCTAAGAACAGAATGGGCCAAACCAGTGGTGGTTGATTTCAGAGAACTAAGTCTAATTCAGATGCTCTTTCTCCCTCTGCCTCCCCAGAGAATAACACTGAAGAAATTCCCACCCAGGATTTAAATCTCAACTGTTTTTCTTCAATACCACCCCCTCCTTCACTTAGACCAGCTAGTAGGAGACATGGGGAAGAAATAGTTAATCCCTGCTTCAATCCTATTGGGTCTGGGCACACTTTTTTCATGACTCTACCTTTTTTGTGCAATGTAGAAATTCCAATAATCACATGGTCATTAACAGAGATTTTGCAAAATCTATGAGTAACCCAATTTGAGATTGAGAGTGGAATCCAGTCCAATGAGAGAAAAATTGTGGCTTAATGAGTAAATGAGAAAGAAAAATGTGAACTTAGAAAATCCACAAACATGAACATTTAACATAAAATAAAGGAACAGAAAAGGATTGTATATGAAATACCAAACTTCTGTTATATAACTTGTTTTCTTTAAAATCTCTACTAAGTTTAACATCATGCTAAGAAAATTACCCTGCTTGTCTATATGCTCTCCTGAATTTCTATCTCTTCTTTGCATTTTTAAAATGTTTCACTGATTTCTTTTAATGTTTCTTTTCTTCTTTCACATCATCACTCCCCACCAGCTCTCCCTATCAAACTCATTCCATTAAAATCCCCACTTGTAACCAACAAAGAGAGTAAAAGGTCATGGGCACCATTGCAGAGTATACAGAACCTCCCTGCCTGTTTCCAACTGAAAGTGTGTGCCAACTTAGAGTTTAGACATACTAGCAATGAAGAAGCAATTCACTTATTGTGCACTAAGTAGGAAGGAATGATAACTCAGAGGCTCTGGCTCTCTTCTATGTGAAAAGTGGCTTGGCTCACTAGACTTCCCATAAGGAGGTAGGGACAGGATGGTGCCCTTCTCTCCACTCTGACCACACAGCAACTGAGGAACATGTCCATCCTAAGCAAGCCAGAGATTGAATCTCAGAGCCTTATGTGTCTCTTTGATTTGAAACAACTAGCTCACAAAGTATTGGGCTAGTAATAGTAGTAGCATTGGGCTAGTAATCAGGAAGAACTGAGTTCAAATCCTGCCTGTTTCACAGATAACACACAGGAAGCGCTGGAGTTTTCAGACTCCAGCCTCTAACAGGTTCACTCTTGATCTGGTCAGACAGGCAGACATCTTCGGAGAGGTTAATAATCAGCTTTATCCTAGTCTAGTCTTTTCACAATGGTTGCTAAGCACCGACTCCTACAGCATTCCCTAATCGCCCTTATCAGAGGGGCCGATAAGAAGTGGGGTCAACTACCCCTACATCTCGACGGGGTCAAACGAGACAAGCACAGCTTGTTCACTCCCCTAAATCCCCTCAAGCCTAAGTGAGGGCTAGTTGAGGCAGGTACATGCATTCCTCTATGCATTACCTGTGGTTTCCCCATGGTTCCCCCTGAATTCTCCACTCACTGACTAGTGCCCACTTGGTTTAAATAGGGCAACAAAGAAGGCATATTGCCAGCAATGTCCTCAGGTTAACTTCAGCAGTATCATCGTTCTGTGCAAGCATAGTAACTGTCACATGGCACCCCTTATCTCACGGCACAGCCTCAGTAGGACTGTCTGTCACTATGATTCTAGGAATTACTATCTAGGATCCTTAGGACTATTCTGGGAGTTATTCTCTTACACCTGGAAATTAGACATTGCCTTGGCCGTGGATCTTGAGAAACTGAACTCAAAAAGGATAACAAAATCCTCCTTACTTACACTGCCTCAGATACTTCCTTAGCTGTGTGACCCTAGAAAAGTCACTTAATCTTTCTAATGCTTCAGTTCTCCATCTGTAAAATGGAGATGCTAATAGTGCCTACCTCCAAGGATTGTAAGAATCATATGGTATGTAAAGCATTGTGCAAACCTTAAAATACTACATAAGTTCCAGAAATTATTAAGGCTATTATTTTGTTTCTTTCACGAGTATAGGTGACCAAGTATTGGACTTTGTCAGTTTGAGATGTCCTGAGATCCTGAGTCAGAGCTTACTAGCATCAGGAGAACTTTAAGCATCAAACAAGACAACCAATAACAAGAGTAAGAATCCCAGCATTGGCTGCCTGAGCCACAGTGAAATGGAGCCATGTTTATTCAGTAGTCTCACGAATTGCTTTATATTCTGATGAAGTTTAAGTCTCAACCATCCATGGAAAAAGTATTTACAACTTGTTATTGAATATTCTGTAGTCTTTCTGTCAATGTACACTTGTGAGGATTTTGGGTTTAGCGTACCTGTCCTACCACTGATTCATATTGTACATTGAGTACTTTTCTACTCTTCTTTCTGTGGTGAACCTAGATGTGAACCAAAACCTAAGCATTAAGCATTTTTCCCCAGGTCACTAGGATGTGAGTTAAATAAGCCGAAGAGTTTAAGGAAATGAGCCAACCCCCCCCCCACCTTAGAGGACATGTTCTCCTGAGATTGAAACCAATCTGAACCACTTGTATGGGTCTAGAAAAGACAGGTTCTTGAGAGCGAAAAGAGTGGGCACATTGTGGCAGCCCCAGGGTGTTATCAAAAATTCTCTAATTAGACAAACGAATGTAAGCAACATACTATCTATGCCTCTGTTGTTGTTGTTTGTTGTTGTTGTTGTCATTCAGTACTTTCAACTGTGTCCAACTTTTCGTGACCCCATTTGGGGCTTTTTTGGCAAAAATACTGAAGTGGTTTGCTATTTCCTTGTCCAGCTCACTTTACAGATGAAGAAATTGAGGCAAAGAAACATGATTAAGCCACTTCCCAGGGTCACACAATTAGTAAATATCTGAGTCCAGATTTGAAGTCAAGAATATGAGTCTTCCTCACTCAGGCCTGGTGCTCTATCCACTGTGCCACCACCTAGCTGCCCCTACGCCTCTAAGTCTGTTTTATTCTGTATCCTTAGTCTACTACATCTCTGTCAAGAAGAGGGAAGCATGTTTTATCTTCAGCTTTCCCAAATAATTAGTGAATGAAGAGAATAGAATTCTGAAGTTTTTATATAAGTTGTTTTCCTTTACTCTTGGTTTCCTTCATTATTTTTAACTTTTCCTTTCATTATTTTCTTTTCATTATTTTTAACTTTTTATTATAAAATCAACAAACATGAAAAATTAGGAATCTCTTTTATGTACAGCTTGACTTTTAAAGTTATATTTTGAAATTAATGAGGTAATATCAACACTGTCCTGCTTCTCTGTTCTCAATATGATGTGCCTTTGATGGAGATTTTACCTTTTAATTTGGAGGCTGAATTGATTTGAATTTAATTAGCTTTTTGACCCCGAAGTCTAATTGTATGTTCCTTATTCCTTTTCTAACAAATAATATGACAATAAATGCAAGATTGAACTTAAGGGTTATCAATAGAATCTTTTTGAAGTTTGAACTTCTCCTATATAAACGGTTTTCTTTTTCTCTTCAGAGTGGGCATTTGTCCTTGGCTACTCTGAGCTCAGGCCTTGGCCCTATTGCTATATCACCTGTTGTCCTTAGACTGTTCTTATTGTCTTTGTATGTATATCAAAATATATGTCTCATAATGTACCCTAATCTATCACCTCTCTGTAATGGATAGTATCTTTCATCATCAGTCCTCTGGAGTAAAGAATCATAATATTGGTGATTATGTGGTTCATAGTTCTCACAGGTTTCAAAGTTCTTTGCTTTAACAATATTGGTATTATAACACAAATTATTTTCATTCTACTCATTTCATTCTTCATAAGTTAAGTCCTCAAAATTGTTCATTTTCATAATATTGATTGTTATAGCATAGATACTATACTAAATAGTATAATATTATCCTAGTCCAACCTTCTCTCTGTATTGTGTAATATAAGTTTTTGAAATCATTTATTTCTTCATTCTTTATAGAACAATCGTATTCAATCACATTCATATGCTGCAGTTTATATAACCATTCATCAATTGTTATGCATTCCTTTCCAAGGGTTTTTTTCATCACCACAAAAAAGGGGCTTTAAATATTTTCATAAACAAAGAACTTTTTCTCTTCTCTTACTTATTTATCTTTTATGTGTAAGCCTAGAAGTGATGTAGCTGAATCAAAGCACACACAGTTTAATAACTTTTGTGTTTAATTCTGCTTTCTGAAACACTTCTGAAACACTATTTACAATGTATCAATGTAAGGATGAGCAGAATCAAGATTTCAGAGAGAGAGACAGCATATTTGCCTAAAATTCCCAATACATCCCTTTCACAACAACCTAGAAAACATGCCAGACCAAATTCTGATCAGGAAAGTCCAGAAAAAAGGTACAATGAGTCATATTCCAGCCCAAGGCACCTTAAGAAAACAGAGAAGTCTTCAAACACTAAGGTGGTGGCTAACAAGGAGCATACAGTGGTGGCAGCAGTGGTTGTATGTACCAGGAACATTCTAGAGTCCAGGGCAAGAAGTACTAAGACGGAAAGAGAACCTAGGAGCCACCTGTACTAGCACTGGAAGCAGGAATTCATACCATCTATCAACTCTGTCACCCATTACCCAATTCCTGGTTACAGATACAGGGTGGAAAGGAGCAGCTACAACCAAGTGAGGGGCCCTAGCTGAGTACTGAGCATAAAACAAATGCCAGAAATTTACTTGCGTGAGTCTGAGCACAGGGGCAGAGTAGTGACTCATTTTATAGCCCAGCACATAAGCCTGCAAACTAGAAACTAGGGCAAAAGACCAAGACCAAAGGGGAATCAACTGTTCAGTCACTCTGAACCTACTGAACCTTCCAGTGGGCTAACAGTAATTGAATCCAGCACTAGTCAACTGACACTCAACTGCATACAAATCAACTGACCCAAACCTGTGTCAGGAATTTACAGAGCTCAGACGGCAAAGAGACTCCTCCCCAGATCATACCACTTTGGAAAGCACTGAAAGCATGGAGGCCTCCAGACTGACCTAGCAAAGCACCAGAAGCTTAGGTCAAGCATCCTTCTCAGCCCCAGAAGGGGGCAGAGCCCAACACTAGCATAAAATACAAAGTAAGTTAGAAGAATGAACAAAAAAAAAGAACCTGACCATAAAGAGCTATCATAGGGACAAGAAAGTTCAAGACACAAAGACATAAGACAATGATGTAAAAACATTGAAAAGCAAAGGCTCAAAGAAAAACACAGGCTGAACACAAGGTCAGCAAGAATTCTGAGAAGTTTTAAAGTAAAGACTAAAGGAAAAGATTTAAAAAGAGAAAAAATAGTGATTTTGAAAACCAAATAAGAGAATATAGGAAAAATGGGAGAAAATGAGAGCAATTGAAGAAAATTCTGAGAATAGAATTAATAGCTTAGTAAAAGACTTACAAACACTTAATAAAGAAAATAACTCCTCAAAAATTGAAGAGAGACTATCCAGGCTGTCCTGGGCTAGAGCCCTGCTTCCGTCTGCTACCCTGTGGGCTCTGCAGTTCTAGAATTGGTTCAAAGCCATTTTTTATAGGTTTTTGGAGGGACTTGGTGGGGAGCTCATGCTAGTCCCTGCTTTCCAGCCGCCATCTTGGCTCTGCCCCCCCCATTGCATGTTCTTCGAGACATTCAATGATTTTTCTACCACCCAATATCCAAATGTATTTCCATCCTTAGGTTACCCTTTAGTCTGTGCATTTGTTTTGCTTAAACAACTCTAAATCCCCATCTTCTCTTTCCAACTTCCCCTTCCTACTGTCACTCTAATATATACCAAGGAATTTGGATATACTCTTATTGTCATTCTGTTGCTGTTTGTGTCTTTGCACTTGGTCTCTGTCTGTGTGTGCCTCTCTCTGTTTCTTTCCTTATTTGTCTCTGTCCTTGTCTGTGTAACTCTCTCTCCTTTTCTCCCTCTTTCTCTGTGTCTCCGACTCTTGTCTTTCTGTATCTCTGTCTCTGTCTCTGTCTCTCTTTGTTTCTCTATCTCTCTGTCTTTCTACCTCTTTCTGAGTCTCTTTCTCCCCCCCCCACCTCTCTCACTTTTAGCCCTTCCCTCTTCTCAATTCCAATATGTATAGAATGGCTAATCTGATTCCTGTTGTCCCACCAAACAAGTGTTCCACTTTGCAATGCCTCTTAATTTGGAATGACTCTTAACATGAAGTACAGGTTTCTTTCTACTCCTTTTCTTATTCTATTTCCTTTCCAGAATGTCAATAATAGGATGAAGGCACCATAGAGCAATGGCAGATGTTTTGAGACACTAATCTCGTATTCCAAATCTTTTTTTTTCTTGTTTTTAGTTCTCTCAGGACACACATCTTTTGCTATCATGCCAGCCTTTATTTGAATCTCTAAACTCTATTCTTCTCTCTCTGAGCCATATTTTCCTGAATTCTCCTCTAGTGAGAATTTCCTTGACTGCTTCTTGCCTCCACCTTTCAGAGAGATTCATGACTCAATCCTGGAAAAGATGAATTCTTGAAGTTTTCAAGCCCCACCCACACTTCAAAGCAAGATTCATTACAGGCTCCTATGTTGATCCTTTCCCTTCCCCTGCTTCTGAAGAGGTTGGCTTCCTGAAGCTACTGGGTTGTATGGTAATTTATTTTACAAATAGAAATAGTCATTTTTATCTTTGAACACAGAAAAACTACTCAGAAAGATAGACTACATTTCTATCTCTGATTCTGTCTTTTACATGTGACTCAAGACTGTGGTTAATTATCTCTTCTTATTAAAGGTGAGGGAAAAGACTGTGAAGGAACAAATGCAATGTCAGTGCTTCATACACTAAAGTAGTACAGAAACCTCCGATGGGGAGCCCAAGACTTACTAACATTCTATTCAAACTCAGATCATCTTCTATCACCTAGGCACTTTGGAGACAGATGCTCTGCTCAAGTGGCAATAGCTTTCAGCACTTTTTCATGAGCCACTACTTTGATGGTGGCATCACTTGGTCAGGGGAGTGGTAAAGAATAATTTCTACCCATCCAGAGAGTTCAGTTGATGACAGAGCCTGGGGGAATGGTGTCTTTCTCTGATGCTTTTTCCCTCCCCCATTTCAGTTCATCTATTTTTCTATGTTCTTGCTATATAGGAACATGGCACTTCATCTCCTGACTCCATGCCTTTTCACTTGTTGTCCCCCGTACCTGGAATGCTCTCTCTCCTCCTCTCCATTGCTTGGCTTCCCTGGTTTCCCTCAAGATTCATCTGAACCTGGTGGCCTTTCTCAGTCATCCCTAGCACTGGTGCCTTCCCTTGGACATTGCCCTCTTCTATATACATTATTTTTTTGAGTGCTATACTCTCCATTAGAATATAAACTGGTTTATGGCAGGGGCCTGTCAAAATGTTTTGGAGACACCCTATTTCGCATAGTTAAGGACCAGCAAGTAGGCTATGTCCTGTGCTTGGCATAACAGCAATCCTTTGAGTTCTGGCAAAGTGTATTGCTTTGACCAGCTCTAGGTGTTCACTGAGGGATTTAAGTTTGGAGCTCCCCTTATTTCCCAAGGAGAGCCATCCATTATACTTCTTGACATGCTCACAATCCCTATAACAGCTAAATGAACCTAGCCAGGTACTGTGCTCCTGTTCCCACCATGCTATCTCTGGTTCTGTACCCTGCTGTAAAACAGCCTACTTGGAGACTGTTCCCAGGGGATCCAAGAATGCCTGCATTGTCTATGCTTGAACCTACATGGGACCAGCAACTCAAGACCTAAGAATGATTGTGTCATGGTCCAGCCCACTTGTGGTTTTTTATGTATATAAAGCACTGGCTTGCCCCAGCACATCAAGCTTTCCTTCTTGGTGGGGGAGGGGGAGGGCTTCTGCTTGCAAACATTTCCTCACTTTGAAATTAAACTTCTGTTTGTGTACTGATCCTCTTGTCTCCAGACTACTCTGTTTAGCTCTGGTCACCACATGCTAGAGGCCAGTTCCAGTCTGGTTGACAGACCATAGTTTTGCCTTCCTTTACATCCCCAGATCTACTTGTGTGACCTTTACAAGCCACTTAACTTGTCTATGTGAACTTCAGGTTTCCTCATCAGATGACGACTTTGGTCCCTTTTGTCTCTAAGTCTAGGATCCAACAATCATATCATATCCTTCTTGAACCTGCTTCTTCAAAAGTTTCCATCTTTCTGTTGAAGGCACAACTTTTCTTCAAATCACCAAGACTCATCGCTGCAGTCATTGTTTGATTCTCCTTCCTCCCTGGCACCTGCCATCATATTCCAAGCAAGTTGCCAAATTCTGTTGATCCTACCTTTTGAATATCACATAAAACACCCCTTCCCCTCCTTTCATATAGCCACCACCCCAGTGTAGACCCTCATTAATACCCAACTGGATTATTGCATTTCTATAGCTTTCCAAAGGTCTCGATTCCTCTTGTCACTCTTCAACAATTCACTCTTCACATTATTACAAAAATAATCTATGCAGTGTACACCCCCTTGCTCAAAACTTCAGGGAGGCCTTAATAGCTATAAAATAAAATAATTGATTCTTACACTAGAATTTAAAGCCCTTCACAATCTGACTTCAACCTAACTTTTCCAGACTTTTGTCACATAATTCTTCTTCATGCATTCAACATTTGCACCAAATTGGGTTGTTAGCATCTCCTCAATCTATCTCTCTCCTCCTATCTCTGTTTATAAGCACAAGTTATCATTCTCCATTTCTATATTACTTTTCATCCATATTTCTGACTCTTAAAATAACTTCTCTTCCTTCAATGGGCAGCTTCAGGGCTGCCTCCTCCATAAAGCGCTTCATTCTCCTCCCCTCACATAAAATGGCCTCTCTTTCAAATATCCTATGGCAACTATGGCTTTCCTTTTCCTTTGAGAGAAATAATTATTAATAACCACTGATTTGGAGAGATCCAGATTTCTCCCCTTTCTCTAAAGTCCTGACTTGAAAAGTGCAGTCTTTTGAAAGACATTGCTGATAATGAGATTGGACTAACTTTCTTGTTCAGACCCCACCCAGGTGGGGTAGCTATTGTATTCTACTCAGGCTTGGGTCAGGATAAATTCTTTGAATAGATTTCCCAAAGCTGGAGTTAACTTAAGAAGTATATGACATGATCAAAGTTCAGGTCCAGCCCCTCATTGCAACTATTATCCAATCAGAGTTGATTACCACCCTAGGGACCTTCCAAAAAGGTCTCTTCCAAAAGCATGTATAAGTGTGAGCCAAATGCCAGGATTGTCTTTGGTCTCAGAGAGACTGCCAAATGACCATCTTCTTCTTAAAGTGCTGGCATTATTAATAAAATGATTAAATTACCCAGAAATTATGTCTCTTGAACCTTTTTAAACATCGCCCTTGGACACATTTTGCCTGGAATCATATTCATTTGTGCACATTTCTAGTTAACTATACATACATTATTATTATCAATGTGATCTATAATATGTTATTAGTATAATATGATATTATGTAATATGTTGTTAATATTATGTTATATATACACACAACAATTTTGTATAATTATGAATAGCTTGGAAGGCAATAAAGACCACTGAAGTTTATTAAATTACAAGCTCCTTGGAGACAGGGAACTTTGTTAATTATCATTTGTGTATCCAGGAGATTTATCACAGTTTCTTCTACATAGCAATTAGTCAATAAAGAAGTATTGCATTTAGCTCTTAAATAGCCTCCAAACAAGAATCTCCACCTGAAAATCTTTTCCTTCACAATCCATCATACGTTCAAAAACATGTTATTCTTCCTAATAAAGAAGTATGATGATCATTTAACTCCCTGTTCAGAAACTATCAGCAGTTCCCTACTTTATACTACATAGTGGTTCCCTATTTGATACTATATTTGCTCAGAAGCAAAAAAAAAAATTGTTAAAGAAAATTTTGAAATGTCCCCAAAACAGGAAAAATACAAAAATCTTTTATGTGAACACACTCATAGACAAGTAGAGTTTGGAATTGTGCTGTGTTCCAGAGAACAGGAGGGAATAGTAGTTATCTTAAAATCACACATAGACCAATTGTCACCTGTCACTACTATCAGATCGTTTCCTTGTTAACTTTCTCCCTGACTTCAGACGGGTGATCTAGGCAGGTAATTTAAAGAGATTCTCTCACTAATTCATCATTCCTTGCACCTTGAAAGTATTCAAGAACAGGGGTAGCATGGATGATTATCTGAAATTTCCAGGCAGTACGGCTCTGCACTTTTTTTATTAGGCAAAAACTGTAGAGAAGTAAAGAATACATACACAAATACAGAGAGAGAAGGAAATTTTATAAAGATTGTAAAAAGAGGAATAGATTTCATATGGACATAATTCATAGAAGATCAATGATATTGGAACTCCAATTCACCCTACCTAGATATTTCAATGTGAATTTTCAAGAATACAATCCCTAGGAAAATATTTTAAGGCACTGTGAAACATATCACATACAAAAACATTTAAATACACATCATTCTTGTCAAAAATGAGAAGTGAAAGAAACTTCAACAGACTATAGCAAAGGTTACATCATAGGCTTTCACCACCAATTGATTTCCCAGAATTTTTGGTTTTATTAAGATAAAAAAAAATGGTTATTTAAAAATCCACATAATTTCCATAATGTTATAGTGAGAAGGTCCAACAAAGATATTCAAAAGCAAAATGAACAAATTCACCAAACTAAACCCACATTTTCAAATTAATTCAGAAGAGTTTTACAAATGTGATTAACTAGACAATATCAAAATCACCTTGGGGGATTTTTTTGATTGTTGTATCATTTTCTTTGATTAAAGATTAAATATCACTGAGGTAGTGAGAGGGGTAAAAAGGCAGGACTGAAGCAATTCCTTTCAGTGATTAAGGCTTAATAAGAAATGAGGCAGAGAATAACTTATTTAAAAAAAAAAACTGAAACCTGTTAAAGACCATGCCTTCAAAAGGTCAAGGTCCCCCACTGCATCCTGGGCCATCTCCAGTTGTCCCAATGTACTTCTGGCCACTGGACCCAGACAGCTACAGAGGAGAAAATGAGGCCGTGACTTTGCACAACCCTCTCTCACTTAAATCCAATTCACTTTCATATCATGGCATCACCATGATGTCATGATCCTCTTCAAGAATGAAGAACAAACAGTGAGCAAAAAAGGCAGGAGCAAGAGTGAAAGAAAAGGGACAGAGCAAAGATGGCAAAGTAGAGGCAGCAACCCAGAGAAACTCTCCTTACATTCCCCTCCAAACTATTTTAAAATAATGCATCAAATAAAATTCTGGAATGACAGAGTGAAAAGAAAAACATCAAGTGAGACATTTTTCTAGTCTAAGAGAACTTAGAAGGTCAGCATAGAACTTATCGTATTTTTTTAGATGAAAGCAATGTAAGATTCCCACTTTCATATAGAATACTCTTTTACTTTGTTATATGTATAAAAATAAAATTTTTGATGTGTGAATTCATAAAACAAATGCAATAGGGTAATAGCCCATGTTTATAAAGCACATTAAAGTTGTGAAATCACTATACCACTGCTATGGTCACTAATAGAAAAACAAGATGGCCCCTGTTCTCAGGAAGATCTTGCTCTAACTAGAGGAGACAACATATATAGTAGGGTACAGCATCAAAGCAGATATAATGACCTTATGATCCTTTGGGTTAAATAGTATTCTGAAGTATCAGTTATTAATACTGTTGTTGCCCCAATGTTGTTTAACTCATTTATGCAAAAAAAAATTTAATTGTCTATTTCTGTTATTTCAAATCACTTGTGCTTTCAATATATCCATCCTCTTAATTACTGTTTTTGCATTTTTCTCTTTCCCATCCAAAGTGGCAATACGCTACTCCTTCACAAGGGTCAGTCATCAGGAAAGATTTAACTTTTTTCATACAGATCCATTATATTATTATAGAGATACATAGGATTTCCCTATCATCTCCTCTTCCTTGATTTCCTTTATAAAATGTTGACAGGATTCCCTGAGCATTGCTTATAACGTCATCAACCTGTGATAGGAATTGAACATGAAAGAAAATTCTAGATCAAATCTATGACTATTAGGAAAATGAAAGTCTGAGTTAAGGCTCGTATGAGCCCTTGGAAATGTCAATGTAAGTGTGAAAGGAAGCCAAGTCAATGTGCAGGCAACAATCAGTGGAAAATTGAAAATCTTCCAAGGTTCAGATTTGCAGGTGAAGGAAAAGTGGGGAATTAGAGAAACAACTGCAAAGATTCAATTTTGGTTTAATTATTTGATAGGATGGGAATCCTATAATCATTCAGCTTGGGGGGAATTCAGAGAATGTGGATCTAATGGGAACTGTTTGAGTAGGTAACACAAAAAATGTCTTAATATTTAAATTACCCAATGTGGATTGTTAGTAACACTGTGCAAGTGAAATAGTCCAGTTCTAGATCTAAAGAAAACAGAACGCAGTCACAGTCCCCTGTCACCTGTGTGGTTTATTAACGGTTTACAAATCACTGAGAAAATAGTCATTGACAACAAATGACACAAGGAGATGTGTGCTTTTACCTCACAACCACCCTTAAGGCCTAGTCGTGGTCTGGGCCTGGGAAATAAAGCAACATAGATGACCAAAAGCCACAAATTGGCTCCATTTATGTTGTAGACTAAATGGAAAAGCTCAAGACTATTAAGAACTTGTCTATATTATATTAAGGGTTTTTTATATTAAGAGAACTGGAACCTTTTACAAATGTATCAATCCAGGGTAGGCACCCTTGAATATAGCATTCATAGATAGGCCTTTTTGAAGAGAGTTCAGGAGAGACCCATAATTTCATTAGTTTGGGAATTCCCTTTGCAAAACTCCCTCTTCCTCTACAAGTGCAGATTGGCAACTCCTTTGTAACCAAGGTAAGGAGGTCTTAAATGACTTATCCAGAGTCAAAGAGCCAGTAATGTTGCAAAATTCTTTCTAACTCCAAAGCCAGTCCTCTATTTTACCAGAATGTCTCTTTATAAGTAACATAGATAAGGATAAAGGCAAGAATAACTAGAATTCTTTTGGTTCCAGACGTTGTGCATATGAACTCATAAGTCTTTCTGGCTATTCTAGCTCCATAACCCATTTTCTTCCTCTGAGGGAAGAGATTCAGTTTAAGCAACCTGCATCAGAGCAAGTTGCACCGAGGTATGCCAAGCCACAATATGCCTATCCCATTTGTTTTAAGGAATTAGACTATGAGGAAAGATGTTAAATCTTATGATAGACTATGACAGAGAGAATATGAGATTGGAAGCTAGCAAATAAGGTGCTATTTCAGGAAGTCACCCATCTTCTGGGGACTATGTATCCTCCTTTGT
The DNA here is from genome assembly GCA_028646595.1 of Phalanger gymnotis. Classification (NCBI taxonomy): domain Eukaryota; kingdom Metazoa; phylum Chordata; class Mammalia; order Diprotodontia; family Phalangeridae; genus Phalanger; species Phalanger gymnotis. The sequence goes on along the minus strand of JAQQSZ010000159.1, from coordinate 8,537 downwards.
CACTTTATCCTCACTGCTACATTAGAAGCAGAAGCCAGAGTGCTCAAAAAATGACTCCATCTTCAAGCCAAACAATCATACAATGTGAAGTTGGAAAGAACCATAAAAGCCATCTAAGATAACCTCACTCCTGAGAGGACAGCCTCATGCTACAACCGAGCTGGCAGGTGGGGGCCCAGCTTCTGTTTCTAACACTTCCGTTAATGGGATAGTCCTATTCATGAGTGCTCTTATGGGAATATAGGGTCTACGTCCCTGTTGTTCTCTCATTTTGTTCTGTCAATCTGTCTCTCTATCTCAGTCTATCTCTGTGTCTCTATGAATCTGTATCTATTTCTCTCTGTCTTAATATCTTTTTTATCTCTCTGTCTCTCTCTGTCTCTCTCTCTCTCTGTCTCTCTCTGTCTCTCTCTCTCTCTCTCTCTTTCTCTCTCAATTGGCCCCTTTCTATCTCTCCCCGTCACTCTTCATATGTCATTCTTTTTAGCCGATGTCTCTTTTTGTCTCTGTCCCTGTGTCTCTCTGTATCTGTCTCTCTGTGTCTATTTAATGTCTTTGTCTCTCTCTATTTCAATCTATGTGACTATGTCTGTCTCTGCTCTGTCTCTATCCCTCTTTATCTCTGTCTCTTTCTGTTTCTCTATGCATACATATAAGATGCACATATAGACATAAATATGTACGAACACACATATATGAGTGTATAGTATATACCAAGTAATTTGCATGTTCTCTCTACCACAATAATGTTAGCTCTTCAAGGACCAGAACTATTTTTTTACCTTTCTTTGCATCCCTAGAGCATATTACAATGCCTGGCACATAGTAACATCTTTATAAATAATTGTTTACTCACTTCCACTTTCTTAAGATCACAGGATCATAGATTTAGACCTGGAAAAGACCCTAGAGGCCCTCTAGTCCAGCCCCTTCATTTTGCAAATGAGGAAAAACAAGGCTTAGAAAGCCCGACTTGCCTATGATCATAAAGATTATATGTAACAGAGCCAGGATGTATCATTCAACTCCCATTTGCCTACCATTGGTCCCAAAGGTGTAGAAAGATCAACACAAATCCATTACTCTTAGTGAGCAAAGACCGTGATTTATGAATGACAGATTTGTATCACCTGCACTATCACCACCATCATCATAAACATCTGCACTTTGCAAATTTACCAGGACAAGGAAATTTATGCAGATGAATAGAATTTATTAAGAGACAAGCAAGGAAATCATGTTGATGCTATGAAAACACCTCAGAGAAAGTGAGAACAAAGAAGAAATATGATGACAATAAATTAGAAGCTTTATTAAAAGTTAGAGAAACTGAGTGGACACACAGAATTAACCCTTAGAATGCAATTGGTCAGTTCATAATCAGAAAAAAATTAATTCCTCTCTTTCAAAAATTTTTGATATGAAAAAAGAAACAGTGAGATGAAAAGATAGCTCTGGAGAGCCAGCACCTTGGCCATCTGGGACAATAAAATGGATATAAATCCCTTTGCGGAAGTGGAAATGGAGCTGATAACACAACTTCAATGAGGTCATCACATAATGTGACAGAACAGCACAAAATGGCAGTGGATGATATTATATATAAGAGAGTCTAAGACCTTCAACAGCAAGATGGTGGAAGGAACACTGGATAGTAGAGTGGGGTTAAAAATAAAAATGTTTAGTAGGAAGAGAGTTGCCTTAAAGTAGAATTACTGCACATTTTTGGAAAGCAAGTTGATCAGCAGCAAGATGGAGGGCAGCAGCTGGATCCACAGCAGGGGGGCCTGCAGCAGGGAGACTCCCAGAAGAATGTTCTACAGCAAGCAGGTTGACAACATGAAGGCTGGCAGCAACTAGAGTCACAGCGGCATGGCTGGCAGCAAGGTTCACAGCAGCTGGGCACATAGGTTGGCTCACAACAAGTTGTTTGATAGCAAACTGTTCTACAACATGTAGGTTGGCAACATGAAGGCTGGCAGCAGGGGGACATGCAGCAAGATGGCTTACAGCAGGTTGTTCTGCAGCAGACTGTCTTGCAGCATGTTGGCTGGCAGCAGGTTGGAGCACAGCAGCAGGAGCTGACCATGGTCTTGGTAGGTGAGGTTTCTGTGGAGTAGCATAGGGAAGTTTCCAGGAGTCTGGGAATGCCTCCTCTTCTGGGTCTTTATACACCCACCCTACCTCACTGGGTAAAATTGGGCCCCTGGAGTAGCATTTTCCTTGTTATTGTTTATTCCAAGTGTCCTATAACTTTAGGAAATTATGCAGTATAATAGTTGTTGACTAAGAGTCACTATGAATCTATTAGAATAAATGACATAGTTGCTTCCTCCACTGGATTCATCCAGTCTTTTCCTTTTGAGACAACATAAAATTTGTCTTCAAGGATATTTCTAATCACCAAGGAAGCATCAACCATCATTATGCAGATAGTCTCTTCACACGATCATTTCATGATGCCAGATCATGGGTCAGAAGAACCTCTCTTTTTTTCCCAACCATTGGTGGATTGGTAACTCCATCCAATTATAACAGAATTTCAGTGAAAACTTGTGATACCAATGCCATATCACTTAATTTGGAAGTAGAAGTCCAGGATTCAAGTTTTAGCTCATCTGCTTAGCTGTTTGTTAGACGACTTTGAACTAGTCACTAGATCTCTGTAAACATCAATTGCCTTCTCCATAACATGAAGATAGTATGTTTCCTAGATACTTTAGAGGCTCCTTAGACCATCTAATGAAATAATTATGAAAAGTGTATTTTATTTTTGTATGTTTTCTTGAAGTAAGATTCCTCATATTGGCTGTATGACCCTGGTCATTTCACCAAACTTCTCAATATCTGGGCAACTCTCTAAGTTAGAGAGAAGTCACTTCCCTGGATTGGTAGAAGAAATTTCCCCATGTGTGTTGTCAGTATATAAATGAAATCATAGCTACAGTGCCTTTCCTTATCCCCAATGCGTAATGAAATTGTTTTGTCTTTATATAGCAGTCATTTCCCACCTCAGATGGAACTCTACTTTGTGACGAAGAAAAACAATTAAGCTAAAATTCTATGCACGAACAATGTCTGACAATGTATACAATATTTTGTCCTAGATTCTCCCCATTATCTACTGTGAAGGAGGAAACATGTTCATTGTATGTTCTGCAAGACATTCAATGATTTTTCCACCACCCAATATGCAAATGTATTTCCATCCTTAGATCACCCCTTATTCTGTGCATTTGTTTTGCTTAAACAACTCTAAATCCCCATCTTCTCTCCTCACCTTCCCCTTCTTGCTGTTACCCTGATCAGTCCCAATTAACTTGGATTACCTCTGTTATTCTGCTTCTTTTTGTGTCTCTGTACTCGTCCTCTGTCTTTTTGTGTCTTTCTCACTGTTAATGTCCTTGTTTGTCTCTGTCCTCTGTAAATCTTTCTCTTTCTCTCTATATTTCTCTTTCTTCTCTCTCTGTCTGTTTCTATGCGTTTGACTCTCTCTCTCTCTCTCTCTCTCTCTCTCTCTCTCTCTCTCTCTCTCTCTCTCTCTCTCTCTCTCTCTCTCTCTCTCTCAATCTGTCTATCTATCTATCTATCTATCTATCTATCTATCTATCTATATCTCTCTCTCTTCCATCCATCCCTCTTCTCAGTCCATATAAGTGGAGACTGACTAGTCTTATTTGTGATGTCCTCTCAAATGTGTCATCTATTTTGCAATGCCTCTTTACATGAAGTGTTGGTTTCTTTCTACTCTTTTTCTTATTCAAGTTCCCTTCTAGAATATTAATAATAGATGAAGGCAGTATGGTGCAGTGGGAGGTGTTTTGTGAACCTTGTCTCAGTTTTCAATCGTTTTTTGCTTTCTAATGCTTTTAGGATACAGGTCATTTGGTGTCATGCCAGTCCTTCTTGGCACTTATAAACTCTTTTCTCTCTATGAACCATACCTTCCTGGATTCTCCTCTAGGAAGAATTTCCTAGACAGGTTCCTGTCCCCATCCCCTAGAGAGATCTATGAACCAGTCTTGGAGAAGATGAATTCCTGAAGTTTCCAAGCCCTACCCATATTTCCATAGATGGGCTCACCTTTATTCACCTTTTCCCTACTTCTGAAGGGGTTGGCTTCCTGAAGCTATTGGATTGTGCTGTAATTCATTTTACAAACAGAAATATTGCTATTGTTCTTATTATCTTTGAACATCAAAAAACTAGTCAGTACAATAGATTAGACCTCTGTCTCTGGCTCTGTATTTTACACATGAATTGGTTCAGAAGTTCTCTTCTTATAAAGGGTAAATGAGAAGGATGTGAAGGACCAGATTCATTGTTAGTACTTGATGCACTGAGGTATCATTTAAACTTCTGGTGGGGACCCAAAGATGTTGCATTAAAACTGAGAGTACCTGCCTTCAATCAGACACTTGAAGATATATGCTATCATGTGTTAACAGCTTTCAGCACTTTTAATAATCCACTACTCCAATGATGGAGGTTCTTGGTCTGTCCGTGGAGTGGAAAAGAATGATTTCTACCCACCCAGGGAGTTCAGTTTATGACAGAGCCTAGGAGGGAGGGAGTGATGTCCATCTCTGATCCATTTTTCAACTTCTATTTCCAATCACCCATTTTTCTAGGTTATTCCCATATAGGAACATGGCACATCATCTCCCAATTCCATGATTTTTCACTTGTTGTCCTCCATACACGGAATGCTCCCTCTCCTCATCTCCATCACTTGGCTTCCCTGGTTTCCCTCAAGATTCATCTGAATCTAGTGGCCTTTATCAGTCACTCCCAACATTAGTGCCTTCCCTCAGATATTACGTTCCATTTATCCTGTATATACTTTCTATGTACATTTTTTGCATGTTATGCCCTCCATTAGAATGTAAACTCCTCGAGTGCAGAGTCCATAGCTTAGCCTTCTTTTGCATTCCCAGATCTACCCATTTGAACTTTTCTAAGCCACTGAACTTGTCTATATGAACTTCAGGTTTCTTCACCATAAAGTGAGAAAGTTAGATTGAATAATTTCCAATGTGACTTTCACCTTGAAATTCTAGGAACTTACTACCTCTCAACTTACCTCATTTCATTTTTGAATGAAAATTTGTCCTGACAAGTTTTAATCTTCTTCCTTCTATATTTTCACCATTGCTTCTATTTCTGGTTGAAAGATTTCAAGTCAAATGACTTAGATTTGACTAACATCTCTTCTTATTACCAACTATATGACCTTGGACAAATCACTGAACTTCCTTGGATATCAATTTCCTCATATAAAAATGAGGATGTTGGGCCAGATGATATCTTTGATCCCTTCTGTCCCTAAGTCCACAATCTGATCATTTTATCATCAGCCCTCTGAAATGTGTTCCTCCAAAAACTTGCCTATTTCTGTTTATTGCACAATCTTTCTTTAAATCACCAAGACTCATCAATGAAGAGTCATTTTTGATCCCCCCTCTTCCCTAGCACTGGCCCCCACATACAAGCAATTTGCCAAGTTCTATAATATGTTACATGCCATTAATATTATGTCATATATGCACATAACAATTCTGCATAAGTATTAGTAGCTTGGAAGGCAAAAAACCCACTGAAGTTTATTAAAGAATAAGCTTCTTGGGGACAGGGGATTGTGTTTATTTCCATTTCTGCATTTGCAGCACTTATCACATTGTCTTAAACATAGCAATTGGTTTAAAAAGTATATAATTTACCTGTTAAATAGCCCACAAACAAAAATCCACACCTGGAAGCCTTTTCTTTCACAATCAATCCCTCATATGTCCAAAAGTCATATTAGTCTTCCTAATGAACAAGTATGATTATCATTTAACTCTCTGTTCTGAAACTATCAGTGTTACCTATTTGATACTACATGAAAAGCAATATCCTTACAGCATCTTTCAAACCCTACACGGTCTAGTTCTAACTTCACTTTCTCACCTTCCTTTATGTCACTCTTGAGGCAGCTAGGTGGTTCAGGGGATAGAGTTCTGTACCTGGAATAAGAAGACCTGTGTTCATGGTTTCAGATACTAACTAGTTGTATGACCCTGGGAAAGTTACTTAACCTCTTTCCTCAACTTTTCTCAACAATGAACAGGGAAAATAATAATAGCAGCTGCCTCCCAAGGTTGTGTGAGGATCAAATGAGATAATATTTAAAAAGCACTTAGTACACAGAAAATAGTAGGTATTTGTTCACTTCTCTTCCATCTGTCCTCTTTCCAAACATATTCAACACTCAAGCCAAGTTATAATATTCACTTTCCTTCAAGTGTTCTGAGTTTGTAGGCCTCTACATATTGTTTCTCTATTATAATAAAATAAAGGTGAAATGAGGTGTATTGTAACAGATAACACCTTCATCAATGAGAGTCAACAGTGAGACTGTTGAGGTTTGGGGTGCTGGGATCCTGAAATTCAAGACCAAATGATGCATGGGTCCTGCCTTGAATGAATTCAACACAAGCCTTCTTTCAGCCAAAAACAAGCTTTATTAGAACACTGGTCAGGCTGGGCTTGATTCTAAAACTCTGCCATGTTGGGCAGACTCTTAAGGAATCTGAACATTTGTGACACTTGTATTGACAAGTATGCCAGATTTAATCTGAACTATTCAGCGGGGGGAGGGAAGGGGAGGGATGGACCTTATATACAAAGAGACTGTGGGAAGGATCTAGGAGTGACCAAGTAATCTGGGTGATTAGGAGGTAACAGAGAAGGACCCAGAAGGGCCAGGTGCCCCAGAAAAAAATCAGGGACTGGGCCATGTGGGAAAGTCCCAGGCTTTTCCTTTTTGAGGTCCAGATCCCAAAGACATGGTCATTTCCTTTTAGAGGCTCGGATCCCACCTCCATTGAGACAGCCAAAAAATTTAATGCTATCCTCTACTTTTAGGGGTATGACATATAGAACAGGACAGATGAAGGTCCCCACTGTACTCAATAATGTCTAGAGCATTGTGCTTAGTCTTTTGTGCCACATTTTAGGAAAGAGATAGACAAGCTGGAGCCCATCCAGATGAAGGGAACTAGGCTGAGGAAAAGAAAGGAAAATAAACATAAAAAATGAGATTTTTTTGTTACTGCTATTCCTGTTAATGCCATTCTTCCTGTGAGAAATGTGCTCACTCCAGAACGAACGATACTTGTTGTTGAAGCCAGGAAAGCTCTTATTTTATTTTACATTCATTATGAAGGGGGAACTCCCTATAGGAGCACCCTTGCTCAGACAAATGCAAGGCTATTTATTTCCTGTTCCGATTCGAATTTCCCCTTGTTCCCTATTGGCTGGATGTAACTTCCTGAACCACTTATTTATTCCATGTTCTTCTCCTAGATATATTCTCCCTCCCTTGGCATGCATCACATGTGCATTTAAATTAGCTTGCCCCACCTGGGGGTGTTTTGGATAATATTAAACAGCTCATTAAGCATGCGTACAAGCTTCTGACCTTCTACCTGCTCAGAAGTCTGGCTCTACTAGGTCACAGCTCCAACTAGAACCAGTTACCTCTATCTTACATCCTTTTATCATTCCTGCAAAGCCAGGAGTAGTGTTAATCCTATGGAAACAGAATTCCTTCTTTTGTTTCTCACATTCCTGATTCATCCTAATCAGGCCCAGAATCACAGTCCCCTAAACAACTTCCTCCCCTGTCCTGCTTTGCCTTTTGAAAAACAAAATTGCCATTTAGGCAATTCAAGAACTTATTAGCTCCTCAGCCATTAAGAAAGAAAGCTTTCCAAAAGATGTTCATCTATTTAAAGACCTGCATTACAGTATATCGACCCTAAACTCCAGCTTCGTAAAAGGCATCAGGAACTTATCTTACAAATCCTTCTTCTGGAAGGTCTACATTACTCCCACAACAATATTACTTCTACTTTTTTCTTCCTATGCACTCATTTACCCAAATGCTTTCTGCCATGCCTCAGTCCTTAGATTGAAAAATGTCCATGTAGGTTTATGCCTTCTTGAAATATAAAGTTGTTCTGCTGAACCATTTATTTCGTCCCACTGTGAGAATACTGGTAGAGAAGAGTGATTCACTTCTTGCATCTGACCATGACTAGCCCTTTTCTTTCTACTTGTGCATTTCCCTTGCCTTGGGCAAGGAACTTCGATCACAGAATTAGGACAAGGCTGCTCTTTCAATTGCCCCTAGGTCGATCCATTGTCAAACCACAGTCCCTGCTCTCAAGGAGTTCACTTCTAACAGGGGAGACAACCTTCAAAAAGTTGTACAATAAACAGTATAAACTGTGTAAATAGAGCATAACCTCAGAAAGAAGACACAAAGTAGGAGTGTCTGGGAAAAACAATTTGCAGAATGTCAGATATGAAGTGAGTTTTGAAAGAAAGCAAGGAGATGGAGGTGAACATTTAGAGTGCTCAAGGTGTGGGGGAAAGTTTGTGAAAAGGTATAGAGTATCATGTTCATACATGGAAAGAGGCCAGCAAAATGGATGATTAGAAATTGGGAGAGGGGGGCGGAGCCAAGATGGCGGCTGGGAAGCAGTGACTGG
>JAQQSZ010000158.1:0-28137 GCA_028646595.1 Phalanger gymnotis | reverse complement strand
CCCTCCCCACCCACCCTCCTTGAGAAGGCAAGCAATTCAATATAGGATATACATGTATCATTATGCAAAACACTTTGATAATAGTCCTGTTGTGGAAGACTAACTATATTTCCCTCAATCCTATCCTGTCACTAATTTATTCAATTTTCTCCTTTGGCCCTGTCCCTTTTCAAACCTGTTTGCTTTTGACTACCTTCTCCTCCAATGTGTCCTCCCTTCTATCATTCCACCTCTCCCCACCTCTTATCACTTTCTCCTTTACTTTCCAACAGGGTAGGATACCCAATTGAGTCTGTATGTTATTCCCTCCTTAAGCCAAATCTGATGAGAGTAGGTTTACTCATTCCTTGTTACTTATCCCCTCTTTTCTTCCATTGTAACAACTTTTACTTGCCTCTTTTATGTGATATAATTTGCCCCATTCTATCTCTCCCTTTCTCTTTTTTCCAATATATTCCTCTTTCATCCCTTAATTTTATTTTTTTAGATGTCCCTTCATACTCAACTCATATTGTGCCCTCTGTGTATACATACACACGTATATGTGTGTGCGTATGTATGTGTGTACGTATGTATATACATATGTATATTCCTTTCAACTACCTTAATACCGAGAAAGGTCTCATGAGTTACAAATATCATCTTTCCATGTAGGAATGTAAACAGCTTCCATGTAGGAAAGTACAGCTTCAGTAAGTGCCTTATGATTTTTCTTTCCTGTTTACCTTTCTGTGCTTCTCTTGATTCTTGTATTTGAAAGTCAAATTTTCTATTCACCTCTGGTCTTTTCATCAAGACTTGAAAATCCTCTATTTCATTGAAAATTCATTTTTTTCCCTGAAGTATTATATTCAGTCTTTCTGGGTAGGTGATTCTTGGTTTCAATCCTAGCTCCTTTGACCTCCAGAATATCATATTTCAAGTCCTTTGATCCCTTAGTGTAGAAGCTGTTAGATCTTGTGTTATCCTGGTTTTGTTTCCACAATACTTGAGTAGCTTCTTTCTGGCTACTTACAATATTTTCTCATTGACCTGGGAGCTCTGGAATTTTGCCACAATATTCTTAGGAGTTTTCCTTTTTGGATCTTTTTCAAGAGGCAATCAGTAGATTCTTTCAATTTCTATTTTACACTCTGGTTGTAGAATATCAGGGCAGTTTTCCTTGATAATTTCTTGAAAGATGATGTCTAGGTTCTTTTTTTGGATCATGGCTGTCAGGTAGCCCATGCTTTTAAATTACCTCTCCTGGATCTATTTTCCAGGTCAGTACTTTTTCCAGTGAGACATTTCACATTGTCTTCTATTTTTCTTTCTTTTGGTTCTGTTTTATAATGTCTTGATTTCTCATAAGGTCATTAGCTTCCCTTTCTTCTGCTCTAATTTTTAAGTATATATTTTCTTCAGTGAGCTTTTGGGTCTCCTTTTCCATTTGGCCAATTCTGCTTTTAAAGGCATTCTTCTCCTTATTGGCTTTTTGGACCTCTTTTGCCATTTGGGTTAGTCAATTTTTAAGGTGTTATTTTCTTCAGTATATTTTGGGTCTTTTTAGCAAGCTGTTGACTTCATTTTTCATGATTTTCTTGCATCGCTGTCATTTCTCTTCCCAGCTTTTCTTCTACTTTTCTTACTTGATTTTCAAATTGCTTTTTGAGCTCTTCCATTGCCTGAGACCAATTAATATTTTTCTTGGGGGCTTTTGATGTAGGAGATTTGACTTTGTTGTCTTCTTCTGGTTGTATGTTTTGATCTTCTTTGTCACCAAAGTAAAATTTTATACTCTGAGGGTTTTTACACTGTCTGCTCATTTTCCCAGCCAATTACCTGACTTTTGAGCTCTTTGTCATGATATGACTGCTTCCAGAGTGGAGAGTGCCCTGTCCCCAGCTTCAGGTGTTTTGAACTGCTGTTTTCAGAGCTACTTCTAGGCACCTGTAAATTTTCAGTTCTTCTGAGGTGGTATGATCCAATGAGAGGTGTTTACTCCTCTCCTGGCCTGTGCTCTTGTATGTGAATGATCTTAAGCACTGTTTTCTGCTGTGTAACTACTGAGAGGACTCCCTCTCCATAGCCATCACAAGTTCTGCCACCCCAGTGATCCTCTTCACCCCAGGACCACTGACTAGGCCTGTGACCCAGAACCAAGCATGGCAAAGTGAGAGAATCCTGCCTCCTCTGTCTGTGGGTCTGGATCTCTGGAAGCAGCAGCAGTAGTGGCTGCTGCTGCTGCTGCTGCTGCTGCTGCAAGAGAACTTTTCTGTAGTCTTTTCTTTTGGAGTGCTTCTTAGCACTGAGGTAATCAAATGCCTTTGAGTCTTGCCTTTGTAAATGTAATAGGTAGTAAAGTGAGACCTTTTATTGCTTTTTGTTTGGGAGTGCTTCTCAGAACTAAAGCAATCAAGTGCCTTTGAGTCTTGAGTTTATTTGAATCAAGAGTCATTGATTAGAAACAATCACACCCTTTTGCAAAGTAGGAGCTAAGCCCCAGGGCCTTAAAGAGGATATATATGCTTTGAGATTGGCATTTTGTTTTGGGAGGCACACTCAAAAAATGAGACTCTAGATAGCTGTTGGAGCTCCCCTGGCTTTGAAAACCCAGATGTTGGTGCTTCTCTCTCTGGTAACCATTTATGTATTGCTATAGTGTGTTGGTGAGCAAAATGGGCTCTTTAGCACTTAGTTCAACAATTACCCTTGAAGAGTTTGGCTTTTGTTTGCTTTGAGTAATTCAGTGTATTTCATTAAGTCTTACTAAGTGCTAAGCCCCAGGCCCAAACCCCTATTAGATATAAAACCTTAGTGGGTGTGGATTGGCAACCAAGGTGGGGCTAACTCCAAGGAGGGCCTAGTTTACATGTCTGTGACAGCAGAGGCTTTCAGACCACATGGGTTTAAGTCTCCTCTTTGTGATGATTCTAGGTCATGTGGGTGAGTTGCATGTGTGACTCACCCGTGACGCTGAAAAAGAAATAAAACCAGGGATTGGCGTTTTCTTTTTTGGGAGCTCGTTCCCACAGCAGTGGTGGCGCATGTGACTCTGGGCCGGTCCTTGTTCTGAGCTCCCAGGCTGAACCTAGATGCTGGTAATTGTGAATCTGTATTTGGTCTGTCTGTTGATGTTTGTAATTTGTTTGTAATTTGCTCTGAAGTTCAGGGTGCTGGATTTTTCCTCTGAAATAAGTGAATGATATTTGTATGCTGAATTAAAGTAAGCTTGTCAACCCCTTTGCCTTGCTTTCCTTAGTTAAGCAGATCAAAAGAACCTGTGCTGTTGGCAGCTTTCTGGGTGCTGGCTGTGGGTGGATCTCACACCCCCACAAAAGCTACTAGCCGGATTGTTGAAACATATGGTCAGACAGAAACCTTTCCGTTGATCTGTTCATATTGTTTCTGTTTGTAATTTCTGTTTGTATTTGTTCTGAAGTTCAAGCTGCTGGCTTTTCCCTCAACTAATTGAATGATATATGTCTGTTTAATTAAAGTAATATTGTTAACCCCTTAAAATTGCTTTCCTTAGAAAAGCAGATTGAAGACATGTGCTAGCAGCCTTTCTGTGTGCTGGTGTTATTGGCCTTACACAGCCACAGTAGCTGCAAGTAGCAACATTGTTGTTATAGAAATAAACAGGAGAATGACTGGTGTGAGTCTACGCTCCACGGAGGCAATGACGGCATATAGGAGATTATACTACCATGGTGTTGAAAGAAATATTTGCATGATTTTCTAATTGCATTGAAAATTAAATTAAATGTCTTTTTTTTTTGTAAAAATGAACTGATAAATATTTAAATGGAAATGGGGTACAAGTCACCAGCTTCTAAAGTGTGGGAAAGAGGGATACTCCTAGTACTTCTCTGGAGACCTGGCAGGTGATGTTGGAGGCCTGACTCTGGCAAAGAAAGACAGAACAGACTCATTATGCTTGTTTTAACAAGTGTTCACTTAAAATCTTGCAAATCTCTTGAAAACTACTCATATCATTTGACCACTTAAGTATTGGGGAATGGCTCTTAGTAATATACTTTTTACAATCAATTCCATATATACTTATATGTGAAACAAGGCTTTAATACATGATTGTAAATAGCTTTTTTTTTTTAAAAAACCTGTATTTCTTCATGAATTCCCTTCATGTCCACATTGATCTCTTCATATAACTCCCATTTTCCCCTTTCCATTTCTATCTTTAGAATTTGATTCTTGAATTCCTTGTCTCTAATGGGTTTTCTTCCCACATAGAATTTCTCTGCATAGTATAGTATATAGCCTTCATTTTAACCTTTTGAAATCGGCTTTCCCAAAATCTAGGGTCCATATCAGAGAAAGCCTGTCTTTCTTTTCCATCTGTATCTGAGACTTTAGGGGAATTATTTATACTTCCTCAAAGTTTCCATACTTTACACTCATTCACATTGATTTCTTTTAGTAATATTCAGATGCAGAAGAAAAATTTTCCTTGTTAATTTCTCTACAGAGTTTGTGTAGATATGCGTGATTGAAGTCTCTCATTGCTAATATACCAGGATTATGATCTATTTCATGAAGTCTTTTCTGTCTAGGTTATCTGTAGTCTAATCCAACGAAAAAAAATCACTTCTGTTGAATGCTTGTCTATATTAGCCTGAAATTATAGGATCATGATTTCCCTACTCATAATCAATATAATACAGATGATTTTTAAGCAGAATATTTTAGTGTAGGAAAGTTCATAATAAGACATGGCATACTAAATGATTTGGATCAAAATAAGCATATATATCATAAGTTGTTTCAAAATCAAGATTTTATTATTCTCCTGAGATCTTTCCCCTATGAATTACATAGCAAGGCCTAATTTTCCTCATCTAAGTAGAAAGTTATTTTATTTTTTTTAAACTTCTTCCTGTCTTTAACTCTCTTCTTCATTTTCAGTCCTACAAATTACATCTTTGAGCCTTATCCATGCTTTATTGTAGCAGATAATATCTAAGTAGCAGTAATTCCACTCTCTTCATAGATGGTACAGGAGGGAAGATAGAAAGAGTATAACATGTCTTTGTTTCAATACTGTCTTGGAAAGAGGAGGATTTGGGTGGAGAGTTCTCACTCCTGACCCAAATGAGGCACTAGTTCCCCTGAAGGAATAAATAATTCTTTCCTAAAAATTCTTTTAAATACCATCTTCTCCCGTGTCTTTTCTAATACTTGTACTGAGAAATGGGTTAACTAAATATCTAAATGAAGAAAAATATTCATAGCAAAGTCAACTAAATAAAGACATGTTAAAATGTGAAATGAATATATAAAATGTTGACATAAATGACAACACAGCATTCAATTTCTTGTCAAAATAACATCTGCCCACTAAAAGAGCAGGAAGTATATAGTAGATAGAACATTTAAGCCAAATCTGGCTCATTAAGAAAAAGGGAATATACACAGTTCTCTGATCATTTGTTAGATATTGAAAAACTTCAACTTCTTTGTCTATGTTTATTCCACAAAGTGCTGCACCAAAGAATGACATCCATTGACTTATCAAATGGCCTAATAGTTTACCGAACAAATTTGGATAGTTCATAATGTCTGTGCTTTGTCATGCTATAAGTATATTCTCTTTTCCAGAAGCTTTTCTGGAATCAGCTCATGTTTTTCCTCTTTATTTTAGTTCACAAAATGCAATGGCACCTCAATATTATCATAAAAGAGATGCAATTATTATCTGGAAAATGAATATGTTTGATTAGAAAATACATAAAAAGTAACATCTAGAGGAATTTGCTAGAGTAGATTATAGATAAATATTTAATAATCAAATCCACGAAACATAAATAAGTATTTTATTTTATTTAAGGGAAATGGTTAGTCTGAAAAATAATACCCAACAACCATATTTTCTTTGAAATAGTCTGTAAATTATTATGTAGACTACTTGTAATATCAAATTTTAATATATATGTTACGCTATAATTCAAATATCTTCTTAAACTTTGCATTACTTTTAAAGTATTATCTTTAATTTTAGGAAACATTAAATATAACAATTAATCAAAATAATTATAAGCAAATTCCCAAAGTTAAAGCTTAATTCTAGATTTAAGATTATTTGAGGATATTTTTTTATGATGGTAAAAGTTTGCATTACCTTTTTGATAAAGAAATAAATGAGAGCTGAGGAAATTAATATATCAATCATATGAATATTACCACATGATGGGAAGAGTATCACAGATCTATTGAATCATAAATCTCATCATTAAAGACAACTTCCAGTAGAGGAATTGATTAAAACAAAGTCTTTTCTATGCAAATATTTTTAATTTTTTTTTATTTTTAGATTGCAACAAACAGTTCTACATAATTTTGGGTTCCAGATTTTCTTCCCTCCCTCCCCCCACTCTATGCAAATGTTTTAAAAACTTTCATTCTATTCGACAAATATTTTTAAAGATGATTATGTTTTAGAAATTCCAAAAGTAGACTCTTATATTTTAGGGCAAAAAAAGTAAACCCAAAGCCAGTAAGCATATAACACTGTAAGAAATGATCAACTTGAGAATCTATCTACCTAGTGCTTTGTTTATTCCATATATGGATCATGGAAAGAACACTAGATATGAAATTCATAGATTGGGGGTTTAACTCAGTGATCTGGAAACTTCATAGTTTTGTCGCTGTGGAGTATTCATTGAAATACTGATGCTGGAAAGATCTTTGAGAATATGTAGCCCAAATCCTTCATTTTATAAACTGAGGCACTCCCAATTAATTTCAGAGACAGGACTTAAAAATATTGGTGTTCTGATTGTGAGTACAGTTCTGAGCCAAATTTGGTTTAAATCTTTACACTTGGCTTCACAGTTTGTTTCCTCATCTGTGAAATGGACATAATATTATTTGTACTTCCTACTTCACAGAGCCTTTGTAAATAATACCCTTTTTAAACTGTACTGTACTGCATAAGCTGCATGTCAGCTTATGTTATAAAACAGCAGCACTGCTTGTTTTCCCCATCCCCTGAATAATGGTTTCCCTTACAGGTTACGAGGTCATTATTCTCATAAATAGAACAGAAGTTCTTTAAGGGTTGGGGTCATGCCTTTATTTTTTATATGTTCTGTTGTGCCTAGAGCCCTCTTAAACACTTAGTTGGAATACAGTGAATACTATGAGTCAATCATAGTCATTTGTAATATACAATTTTAACATATGCAACTAGAAAAAAATTGTTGAATCTCCACTTGAAAGAAGTAGGTGATTTTAGAAATTAAAATGAAACTACTTGCCCCTGAGCTTAAGTGTTGATGTCTCCATTAGTTTCCCAAATACAGTCAGCCCTGATAGTCTAACCCCAATAAATTCGATATTCTTCTTATTTACTGCCTCCTTCCATTTTCTGTCCCTGCCTCAAGTCAGATCCTTATCAGTCCTTTCCTATTTTATTTAAATAGACTTCTGATTAGAATCTCTACTTTTAATTTGTCAACCTTTACAATGAAGGAGAGGAAATGCTTTTTTTCAACTTTTCTTAAGGGATATCTTGATCCCTTCACAATAAAATTTTCTTTTCCTTTTCATTTATATTATTTCATTGTTGAGAATTTTGGTTTTAACTAGTTATACTTGCTTTATATAAATCTTTTATTTCAAAAAAAACTTATTGTTTATTTCTCAAAGTATAATAATATTCCATAATATTCATATGGCGCTATTTGATCAGTGATTCCCAAATTAATTAATGGACACTCATGGTTTCTAGTCAGTTCTTTATTGAAAGAGGCTGGTATGATAATAATAATAGTAATAATAATAATACCATAACAGCAGTTATGTGATACTTTAAAGTTTGTAAAATGCTTTACACACATTATCTCATTTTATCCTGGGAGGTAGGTGCTTTATTATTATGCCCATTTTTCAGATGAGTAAACTGAAGCAACTAGGTTAAGTAACTTTCCCAAAGTCCAAGAGCTATTAAGTTTTTACAACCATATTTGTACTTAGTACTTGCTGACACTAGATTCAGTCCCATATCCAATGTTTTTACATGGTTATGAATATTTTACTGTATATGGGAAATTATTGTCTTTAACATCCTTAGAGTGTATGTCTCATGAAGAGATGTATGTGTCAAAGGATATGGGCATTTTAGTTAATTTCTTACCATAATTAAAAAAAACAAAACCTTGTTTTCCAGAATGGTTGTATCAATTAATTCACGGTTAAAGCAAGTTGGATTACTTAGCCTATCTTCCTGAAGTTTCTTCGATATCAATCATTTCCATGATTGTCATCTTTGCTAATTTACTGGATTTTGGATAAAACTTTTGAGTTGTTTTGAGGCATATTTCTCTTATTTAGATCAATCTTTAATATAGTTGTTATTAGTCTGGTCTGAGGTATACATCTCTCTTAGATAAACTCTCTTACAAAATTTCTGTGTTTCACTATTAACAAACAACTCTCCCATCCTCCTGAAAAGGATCCACTGCCTTCCAATTCCAGCAGGCCAGTACTTTCCAGGCATTGTGTTTACTGTGTGTGTGTGTGTGTGTGTGCGTGTGTGCATGTGTGTATATATATACACACACATATATGTACACACATATATGTGTGTGTATGTGTATGCATGTATATATGTGTGTGTGTATATATGTGTATATATAAATATATTTCTAAAATATAGCAATCATGTGCTGTAGAGTTTCAAGGATGTTCCCTCCACCTTCCTCCACTCTTACTCCAATCTGTGGTTTCAGTTAATCAATCTTTTGTTCTCTCTATTCAAAAGCCACCTGAAATTTTCTAATCCTCCCCCACCCCATAGCAGCATGGAAGTCTACTTAAAAAAAAACACCTAATCATTTTCTTCTGGAAAATCTATCATCTTTAAATTAAATCTCAGCTTCCTGTCATTCAGGTTAGTTACTTTGGTATATATAATATCTTCAGTTATTGTCCTATGCTTCTCTTCTGTTAATTTTCCTTTCTTTTTATTTTTTAATTCCAAACCTATCTCTTTGTCTGAAGCTCTGATAGTTTGGAGAGTTACTCCAACATATGTTCTAAGTGATATACTCTGTTATTTGTTACAAACTGTAGTTCGTAAACTCTAAATTTCTATCTGATTTCCTATTCAATATCTTCTTTTAAAAGTTTTATTTTCCTTTTGAACCATTTTGGAGCTTGATGCCTTTGTTTTATAATATATGGGGGATCTGTAGAATCTTCTTTTTAAATGGAGATTTTTGATTCACTTTCCTATTTATAATAAAAGTTATTCAATGTGTTATGGACAATAAAATAAATTTTATTAATTTCTGCTTCTATCTTTTGAGTCTCATTTTTGCCTGTACACTTGAGACTTATAATTTTGCCTTTCCTCTTGAACGTGGGTTTTTTTTTTGGTATTATTTTATGGTCATTTCCTTTGAGGTTTCTAAGTGTAGAAAACAACTACTCTTTCATATTGTCATTTATACCATAATTTCTTTTAATGCATTATTCCTTAAAGACTATGTTTTCCTTGGCTTATACACAC
Organism: Phalanger gymnotis; assembly: GCA_028646595.1. Classification (NCBI taxonomy): domain Eukaryota; kingdom Metazoa; phylum Chordata; class Mammalia; order Diprotodontia; family Phalangeridae; genus Phalanger; species Phalanger gymnotis. The sequence continues at coordinate 18,620 of JAQQSZ010000158.1, read as the reverse complement.
ATACATAATATATAAGCATGTATATGTAATTTCATTTGTGTCCATTTATTATATCAATAATTCAATCATTCCAATCAATCCATCAATAATCCAAAACAATAAACCCATAAGCATTTATTAAGCATTTTGTACGTCAGTCACTGCATCAGGTGCTGGAAATACAAAAACAACAATGAGAAAATCTTTACCTTCAAAGACCTTAAATTATAGTAATCTTTTATAAAATCAGTACAATCTACCAATGTGGATTGTCAAATCAGCATTAGTACTAGTATAGTTTCCTATATTTCAAAAAATATCTGCTGCTTTTTTTAGTCATACCTGTGATTTTGTTCATTTAAGGACCTACTGGAGAGAACTTTCCATACTAATAAAAACTTACTTCTTCTCTGCAATTAATAGCATTAGAACATTGATGGGATGCTGAATGTTTAAGTGACTTTCCAGGAGTCATAACAAATGGGTGACAGCGGCAAGACATGAAAGCAGATCTTCTTGGCTCCAAAGCCAATTATTTACATACTATGCCATACTGCCTCTATTTGAAATTGGACTTGGACTAATACTGATGTGACAAAGCACCACATAAGTAGAATGTAAGCATTCTGAGGGAAGGAATTTTATTACTTTTTAAAATAATATTTCCCACACCTAGAATGATTACTAGAAAATACTAGGCTCAAAGAATATTTTATGGATATGGAGATCATCAAGTTCTATTCATGTAGGTATTGTTATTTTGTAGAATCAAAAAAAGTGGAAATTTACTTTCTGTAAATCTGTGCTAGGAAATCCTCCCAAGATTATGGAGTCCTTTCTCTAGATTGATTGGTATTGCAAGCGTCCTAGAGGGTTTCTATGGGCTATCCATTGTTAATTCCTTGCTGTATAAATGAACCATTTTTTTTGTTATGTCACTAATAACATTTTCTATGACATTTCTTTTGTTCATTTCTTTGTATTGTATTTCTGTCTGCCTACATGCTCCATATACCTCTCCATTGTTCTTTGGTGGACTTTCAACTTTCATTTCCAGAGAATGTGTTCCAATAACTCTGATATACAAATGTATGTATTTTAAACAAATACATGAAACAGGAAAAGAACCTAAGCTCTTTATGTCTCTGTATAAATTTAGACTTAAAGAAAATGAAAAGCAAGAGCTGGATCATCTCTGGAAAATTGTGCCATGCTTATAATGACAGTGACTCACTGAAACAGTAAGCCATCTTTTGAAAAGAAATATTTTTCAGGTGTTACACTATGTGAGTCATGGAATATCACATTAAAGATAATTTAAAACTGAAAACTTGAAGGTAGTATTTTTATATATCCTATAAAATTATGTTAAATGGAGTGATTCACAAGCATTTACATCTGTTCCACATAGAATCATGATAACTTTGTTGTGGCTACAGATACAAAGTTTAATAGATTTTGAGCAAGACTAAAGTAAAAGAGATCAAAGAAATCACCATTTTTTTTATTTAGAAAAGAAAGTCCATAATAAGTGAAGAGAGGAAAGGAAATTATTAGAGATTATTTTGCTTAATTTCATCCCAGCAAAAATTAGTGCAATATTAGATACAGTATATGATGTGAATGCATGTGCTAATCAGATTATCAGAACAAAAATAGAGAATTTATATAATATCATTTCAAAAGTAGTAATTGAATAAGTCATAGGTGAAGTCCCATAGGAGATGGGGAAGCAACAGGCAGGATCAGATAGCTTTAAAAGTAATTTTATCAATGTTCCAGGGAAAAATTAATCCAATTTTACATGAATGGTTTGCAAAAATAGGGAAAGAAGACATCCAATCCATATGGTCAGAAGCAGAGCCAAGATGGCAGAATAGAGAAGCAGTTGAGTTATCCCAAATCCTCCTCCAAACAATGCTAAAGTAATGCTTCATATAAAATTATAGGGCTGCAGAATCAACAAAAGTTTAGGTGAAGCAATTTTCTAGCATAAGACAATTTAGGAGGTTGGCAAAAAGGTCTTTTTCACCTTGTTGGTAGTGGGGTGGGCTTCAAATGTAGGGCACACCCTGCCCTTGCAAACCAGCAACAGGCTTTGGAATTGGCTGCATTGGCAGAAGCAGCAGCCTTAGGAGCTCTCAGACTACTGATGGTGGGGAGAATGGTGTTGAACAACTGGTTGGAAGGAGATTGCAGAGAACTCTTTGCTGGTACTGGACTCAGGACCCTGTTGAATTGCCCACACTCTCTTTCAGGTTGTTCCAAATTCCTCTCAAGAATAATTGGATGAGGTCCCAACTCCATCAACAATTTTCTATGTCTCATTTACTCCACATCCCCTCCAACAATGATCATTTTCCTTTTCTGTCCTATTAGCCAATCTTTTCTCATGATTTTCTTGCATCACTCTTATTTCTCTTCCCATTTTTTTTACTTCTCTTTCTTGATTTTCAAAATCCTTTTTGAGCTGATTGAATTTGAGATGACTTAATCTGTCACTGCAGCTTCTAGCACTCTCAGAACATAAATGACAAGAGGGTCTGGCAGCAAGTTAGAAGATTACAGGGGACTGTTTGCACTGGGAATAGGACTCCACTGTATTGTCCGTACGCAATTTGGTGTTGTAGGCCCAGGGAGAGGAGACACACCACCAGGAACTTATTCACAATTCAAACATGGAAAAGAATGCTTGTGGTCACTCATAGACCAAAGCAGGGGCCAGAAAAGCAGGAACTACACCTCTCCTTAGATCATTCCATCTTAGCGCAATGAAAGGATTGGCACCTAGGCAGATTATTATCAACAACTCTATACTGCTTGGAGACAGTGGTGTATTGGTAAATGTCTAACAATAGAATATTGTAGTGGGTGGGTGGTGGTGGTTGGGGTGAAGGCAGTTGTACACACTATACAACTTTTAAATAATATTGTATTCTCCCCAATTGCACATACAAACAATTTTAACATTCACTTTAAAAAATTGAGTTCCAAATTCTCTCTCTCAGTCCTTTCCACATTCCTTCTCAGAGATGGAAAGCAATTTGATAGGTTATACATGCGTAATGATGTAAAATATATATTCATATTAGTCATGTTATGAAAGAAAATACAGATTGAAAAAAGAAAGTTTAAAAAAAGTATGTTTTGATTTGTGTTCAGACTACACCAGTTCTTTCTCTGGAAATGGATAGCATTTTTCATCATTAAGTGCTGCAGAATTGTCTTGGATCATTGTATTGGTGAGAATAGCTAAGTCATTCATAGTTGATCTTTGCATAATGTTGCTATTAGCATGTAAAATGTTCTCCTAGTTCTGTTTGCTTCATTCTGCATCAGTTCATGTATGTCTTTTTATTGAAATCATCCTAGTTGTCTTTTCTAATATCACAATTTTATTCCATCCCAATTATATATACAACTTGTTTAGTTGTTCCCCAACTGATGGAAATCACCTCAATTTTCAATTCTTGACCATCACAAAAAGTACCGCTCTCTCTCTCTCTCTCTCTCTCTCTCTCTCTCTCTCTCTCTCTCTCTCTCTCTCTCTCTCCCTCTCTCCCTCTCTCTCCCTCTTTCTCTGGCATTAGTGAAACAGAAAGTATGCACAGTCATATAGCCCTTTGGGTATAGTTCCAAATTGCTCTCTAGAGTGGTTGTATCACTTCACAACCCCACCATTAGTTTCCTAACTGCCACACAATCTGATAGGTAAGAGGTGGCATCTAAGAGTTATTTTAATTTGCATTTCTCTAATTAATAATGATTTAGAACATTTTGTAATATGATTGTAGACAGCTTTGATTTATTTGTTTGAAAACTGCTGTTCACAGCCTTCAGCCATTTATCCAGTTGGAAATAATGTCTATTCTAATAAATTTTAACTCAATTCTCTATATATTCAAGAAATATCTTTATCAGAGACACTTGATTTATTTTTTTTTCCTAGCTTTATATCTTGGTGTGTTGGTCTTGTTCACAAACACAATTTCAAGTTTTATCTGTATTATTAACATGTTTCTCATGATTTGTTAAGCCTAGAAATGAACAAAGCAATGAAGAAAGTAAAAATTTGTAACATTAATGTTCACAATGATAACACAACAATCGATTTTCATAAGGTGGCTTGAGTTTCCTACAGTATACAGCAAAGTGTAGCCTTTTTGAAGTGAAAAGAACAGCTAGAATCTCACTTAAAAACAAAACAAAATAACAACAAAACAACTCAATCTTTCTATGGAAAAAAAAAACAACTTGTCAGTAAAAAAACCATGAAGATTTTATAACTAAAGATTGAAAAAATGTAATCTTTACTGATGAAATTCACACACTTGTTGTGAGAAAAAAGTCTAGCTGAGCCCATAGGATCTGGGTATCTTAATCAAATTTTAAAATATCTACTTAAAGAAATGATTTGGGCATTTGTAATCTAGTGTTCCTGTCTATCTCATCACCATTGAAAGAATAATGGATTTTGATACATGATATCTAGATGTTGAGAAGTTGAATTGTTCCCAAATTACAGAAATTCCAATTAAAGGTGTGTTGTTGCACCATCATCGTGTACCACGCCATACATAAGGAATTTATCCAAGACGTGGAGTTAAATATGCTTCAATGGCTGAGGAATTCATCTGAATTAAATAATATTTAAAAGCCTATTTCTATAATTACCACAGAATTTTAAAAAAAATGAACTTTTATTTAACATTTTATTCTCCCAATTACTTTTTTTTTAACAATCTGTCTTTTAAAATTTTGAGTTCCACATTCTCTGACTGCTTCCTTCCCCTGTCCTCTCTACAGCAAGCAATTCATTATAGGTTATACATATGCAGTCATGTAAAACATATTTCCATAGTAGCCACGTTGCAAAAAACAAATCCACTGTGACAAAAATAGAACAATGCAGAAATATATGCATGTATACATATATACAGATATAACACAGATACATATCTATATACATACACATGCATTTACACATACATATACACATACATATACGTATACACATACGTACATATCATGCATGAATATACATACATACTTTGATCTGCATTCAGACTTCATCAGTTTTTTTTCCCTAGAAATGGATATCTCTTTTTGTCATAAATCCTTTAGAATTGTCTTGGCTCATTGTATTACTGAGAATAGCTATGCCATTCATAGTTAGTTGATCATAATACAGTATCACTTTTAGTGTGTACAATGTTCTGCTTCTGCTCATTTCTCTTTGCATCAGTTCATTTAAGTCTTTCTAGGATTTTCTGAGAGCATCCTGATCATGATTTCTTAAAGTACAATAGTATTCCATAACAATCACATACTATGACTTGTTGAGCCTTTTCCCAATTGATTGAAAATTTCCAATTCTTGGCCAGTACTAAATGAGCTTCATAAATATTTTTGTACAAATTTGTCCTTTTCCCACTTGTTTTTATCTCTTTGGAATACAGAACTACTAGTGGTATTACTGGGTTAATGGGTATACATGCCTTTATAGCCCTTTGGGCATAGCTCCAAACTGCTCTCCAGAATGGTTGGATCAATTCACAACAGTAATTTACCAACAGTACGTTAGTGTTCCAAATTTCTCACATCCCCTCCATCAGTAATCATTTTCCTTTTCTATCACATTAGCCAATCTGATAAGTGTGAAATGGTATGGCATAGTTGTCTCAGTTTGCGTTTCTGTGATCAATAGTGATTTAGTGCATTTTTTATATGACTATAGATAACTTTGATTACTTCATCTGAAAACTGTCTATTCATATCATTTGACCATTTATCAATTGGGGAATGCCTCTTATTTTTAAAATTTGACTTGGTTCTTTATATAGTTGAAAATTAAGGCCTTGATCACAAGTTCTTGTAATTTTTTTCACATTTATGATTTCTGTGAATTTCCCTCCATTCTATCCCCTTCCTGCTTATCCTACTGTTGATCTACTTTCCCCTTGCCAATCCTCAAAAATCTTTTGCTTCTCATCATCACCTCATCTAATTTGCCCTCCATTCTCTCAGCCATCTCCTTCTCTTATCCCCTTCCTCTTCTATTTTCCTATAAGTTAAGATAGATTTCTATAACCAAATGAGTATGTAAGTTATTCCCTCTTTGAGCTAATTCTGATGAGTAAGGCAGGTGTTCCTTCACACTTCCGCTATCTTTACCAGCACTATAAATGCTCTTTTAAATCTCTTTTATATGAGATATTCTCCCCTTCCCATTCTACTTCTACCTTCCCCCTTGTCCCAATGCATTCGTCTTTCTTATCCCAAATTTTATTTTATTTTTATATGATCTTATTATATTCAAATCACACTTGTGTGCTCTATGTATACTTTTTCTAACTGCTCTAATAATGAGAAAATTTTTTAGGATTTATAAGTATTATCTTCCCACATAAGAATGTGAACAGTTTAAACTTATTGTATCCCTTATTAGTTCTCTTTCCTCTTTACCCTTTTATGTTTCTCTTGAGTCTCATATTTGAAAGTCATATTTTCTGTTCAGCTCTGGTCTTTTCATCAGGAATGCTTGAAAGTTCTCAATTTCATTAAATGTCTTTTTCCCCCTGAAGGATTATACTCAGTTCTGCCAGGTAGGTTATTCCTGGTTTAATCTTACCTTCTTTGCCTTCTGGGATGTCATATTCTAAGCCCTTTGATCCTTTAATGTTGAAGCTGCTAAATTTAGTGTGATCCTGACCGTAGCTCCATGATATTGCATTGTTTCTTAATTGCTGCTTTCAATAGTTTCTCCCTTATCTGGGCCTCTGGAATTTGGTTGTAATATTCCTGAAAATTTCCATTTTGGCATCCCTTTAAGGAGGTGATTAGCAGATTCTATTTTTTTTCTTATTAATTTATTTATTTTTTGTTTTCAACATTGATTTCCACAAGATTTTGAGTTACAAATTTTCTCCCCATCTCTACCCTCCCCCGCTCCCCAAGGTGGCATGTATTCTGATTGCCCCTTTCCCCAGTTGGCCCTCCCTTCTATCACCCTACTCCCTCCCCCATATATATTATTTCCCAGTTGCACGTAAAGACAATTTTTAACATTTGTTTTTAGGACTTTAAGTTCTGAATTCTCCCCCTTCTTCCCTCCCCACCCACCCTCCTCAAGAAGACAAGCAATTCAATATAGGATATCCATGTATCATTATGTAAAACACTTTGATAATAGTCATATTGTAAAAGACTAACTATATTTCCCTCCATCCTATTCTGTACACCCCGCCATTTATTCAATTTTCTCCTTTGACCCTGTCCTTTTCAAAAGTGTTTGCTTTTAACAACCCTTTCCCCCAACCTGCCCTACCTTCTATCACCCCACCATCCCTTTCCTACCTACTTTATTGTAGGGTAAGATAGCCAATTGAGTGTGTCTGTTACTCCCTCCTTAAGCCAAATCCAATGAGAGTAAGGTTTACTCATTCCTTTTCACCTACTCTCTCTTCCCTTCCATTATAACAGCTTTTTCTTGCCTCTTTATGTGAGATAATTTACCCAGTCTATCTGTCCCTTTCTCCTTCTCCCAAAATATTCCTCTCTCTCACCTTAATTTTTTTTCATTATCATCTCTTCATATGCAACTTACCGTGTGCCCTCTGTCTATATATACATATATATGTATATATATACATATGTATATATATATACATATATATATTCCCTTCAACTATCCTAATACTGCAAAAGGTCTCATGAGTTACAAATATCATATTTTCATATAGGAATGTAAACAGTTCAACTTTAGTAGGTCCCTTATGATTTCTCTTTCCTGTTTGCCTTTCCATACTTTCCTTAATTCTTGTATTCGAAAGTCAAATTTTCTTTTCAGCTCTGGTCTTTTCATTAAGAATGCTTGAAAGTCCTCTATTTCATTGAAAGTCAATTTTTTTTGCCCTGAAGTATTATACTAGCTTTTCTGGGTAGGTGATTCTTGGTTTAAATCCTAGCTCCTTTGACCTCCAGAATATCATATTCCAAGCCCTTTGATCTCTTAATGTAGAAGCTGCTGGATCTTGTGTTGTCCTGATTGTGTTTCCACAATACTCAAATTGTTTCTTTCTGGCTGCTTGCAATATTTTCTCCTTGACCTGAGAACTCTGGAACTTGGCTATAATATTCTTAGGAATTTTCCTTTTGGGATCTTTTTCAAGAGGTGATTAGTAGATTCTTTCGATTTCTATTTTACCCTCTGTTTCTAGAATATCAGGGCAGTTTTCCTTGATAATTTCTCAAAGATGACTTCTAGGCTCTTTTTTTGATCATGGCTTTCAGTAAGTCCTATAATTTTAAAATTATCTCTCTAGAACTTATTTTCCAGGTCAATGTTTTTTTTTCCAATGAGATATTTCACAATATCTTCTATTTTTTTCATTCTTTTGGTTCTGTTTTAAAATTTCTTGGTTTCTCATTAAGTCATTAGCTTCCATTTGCTCCATTCTAATTTTTAAGGAATTATTTCCTTTAGTGAGCTTTTGGACCTCCTTTTCCATTTGGCCAATTCTGCTTTTTAAGGCTCTCTTCTCCTCATCGGTTTTTGACTTCTTTTGCCATTTGGGTTAGTCTATTTTTGAAGGTATTATTTTCTTCAATATTTTTTGAGGACTCCTTTTGCAAGTTGTTGACTTGTTTTTCATGATTTTCTTCCTTCACTCTCATTTCTTTCCCCAATTTTTCCTCTACTTGTCCTACTTGCTTTTCTAAATCCTTTTTGAACTTTTCTATGGCCTGTGACCAATTCATATTTTTCTTGGAGGCTTTTGATGTAGCATCTTTGACTTTATTGTCTTCTTCTGGCTGTATGTTTTGATCTTCCTTGTCACCAAAGTAAGATTCTATAGTCTGAGGTTTTTTACACTCTCTGCTCATTTTCCCAGCCAATAACCTGACTTTTGAGCTCTTTGCCAAGGCAGAGCTCTGCTTCCAGAGTGGAGTGTGCTCTGTCCTAAGCTTCAGGGCTTTTGAGTTGCTGTTTTCAAAGCTACTTCTAGGCACCTATAAATTTTCAGTTCTCCTTAGGTGGTATGATCCAATGAGAGGTGTTTACTCCTTTCCTGGGATGTCTTCTGATCTGTGAGTGATCGCAACCACTGTTTTCTGCTGTGTAACTTCCAGGAGGACTCCATCTCCACAGCCATCACAACCTCTGCCACACCAGTGATCCTCCTCACCCTAGGACCACCAACCAGGACTGCAACCCATATCTAAGCAGAAAAAAGCCAGACAATCCTGCCTCAGCACCAATAAAGAGATCCCTGCACTCTAACTCTGATCAGCCGCTTGATTTCCCCCACTGTCTATGGGTCTGGAGCTTTGGAAGCAGTAGCAGCTGGTGCTGCTGCTGCTGCTGTTGCTACCAAGACTGCAGCCACTTCCACTGCCCCAGGGCTGGGACCAGACCTTGCCCTTCTCTCAACCAGGTCCAACAGAGTTTTCCCACTGACCTGCTAAGTTGTCTTTGGTGTTTGTGTGCTGAGAAGTCTGGAAACCAAAAGAGCTCAGTGATTCCATGCCTACTACACCAGGTCTGCTCTGGTCTGGTCTGTCCTGGCACGGCCCATGCTAGGCTGCACTTTGCTCCCAGCAGGTTGTGGTAGACCCTTCCCAGTGACCATCCAGGCCATCTTGGGTTTCACTGTTATTTCATGGGTTCTCTAGCTCTAGAATTTGTTTAGGGTCATTTTTTACAGGTGTTTTGAAGGATTTGGGGGAGAGGTGAAGGAAGTCCCTGTTTTTAGTCCACCATTTTGGCACTGCAACTAATAAGTGGATTCTTCCCATTTCTATTTTACCCTATAGTTCTAGAATAATTTCCTTGATAATTTCCTAAAACATGATGTCTAAGACCTTTTTTTTGTATTATGGCTTAATGTTTTCTTCAATTTTATCATTGTTTGGTTTCATTTTATTGGTTTTTAATGTCTCATGGAAGCATTAGCTTCTACTTGCCTAGTTCTTATTTTTATGGAATTATTTTCTTCAGTGAGTTTTTCTTCCTCCTTTTCCATTTGACCAATTTAACTTTTTTAGTACTTTTTCCATTTAATATTTTTTAATAAAATTTTCCACTTGTCCAATTGGATTTTTGACCCTCTTTTATCATTTGTCCTATTTTGTTTTTAAGATGTTACTTTCTTCAGTATATTTTGTGCATCCTTGTGTCCCTAAGGCAAAATGGGCTCCTTAGCACTTCAGGAGTTTGGCTTTTGTTTACTTTGAGTGAAAGTACTTTCAGCTATTAAGTTAGCTATTAAGCTAAGCCCCAGGCCCAAAGCCCTATCAGGTGTGAAACCTGTGTGGGTGTAGATTAATGACTTAAGAGGGGCCAACTCGGGAACCAATGGTCTCTGGTCTCTGGTCGCTAAGGCGGGGCTTGAGAATGCCAGAGGCTCGGCTTCGAGGAGAAGCCAACTACAGCTAAAGCTGAAAAAAGCCGAAGCAGGAGACCTGTGTGAACCCAGGAGTGTGTGCAAGGATTTGAGGCCAGTAAATATGACTTGGCTAAATACTGTCTTGTTTCTGTGTAGCCTCCTGGTTACTCTCGTGAGGCGGGCCTATTTTTGGTCAAGATGTCGGAATGGGGAGGCTGGTTCGCTAATTTGTTGCTCTGGGGCCTAAATAAATGTTTTGATGCTTTCTACTTAGAGAATCCCTCATACCTTGAGATTTTGAACCATTCAAATATATATACGATTATATTTGAGATCATAAATTCAGCCTTCCTACTACAATCCTTTACCAAGTTATTGACTTTTTTCATGTATTTCTTGCATTACTCTCATTTCTCTACCCAATTTTCCCTCTTTCTGTCTTATTTGTTTTTTAAAATCCTTTTTGAACTCTCCTAGGATTTCTTTTTGGTCCTGAGACTAATTCAATTTTTTCTTTGATGTTTTAGATATAGCAATTTTAACTTTGTTGTCTTCTTCTGAGTTTGTGTTTTGATCTTCCTTGTCACCGTAGTAACATTCTCTAGTTAGGTTCTTTGTTGTTCCCTCATGTTCTCAGCCTTTATATTAAAGTTGGGCTATGCTCCTGAGGTGGAGAGGCCACTATCCTAATCTACAGGTATTTTATGTAGCTTGTTCTGGGGGGAAGGGTTCTGAATTTTTCGTTCTTCCAAAGTGGTATGATCTAAAGTCTCTTGAGGTCTCAGATGTGTGTGTGTGTGCACGTGTGCATGTGTGTGTGTGTGTGTGCGCAAATACTTCCATGTGCACATAAAACACCCAATGCCTTGTATGTATGTGTTTGTGAATGACATTCTACTCCATATTAAAAACTTTAAAAAAAAAACAATTGCAGGAACTAGAATGCTTCATTTCGAATCTATATACTAAACTTTTCCTTTTGAAGTTGAACTAAAGACATAAATGCAGTGACAGGGATTTTAAAAAAGTATACTTAGGAACCAGGAAGAATCTTTAAAAATCTTCTCAACATTTATCTGAGATGGAAGACTATTGGGTAGTATGCTGCTGAGTCTGACTTAGAGACCTCTCACTCTCCCTGCTCCTTGTTAGGAGTGGAGATTTACTATCCATTTATCTGTGTTATCTACTTCCTGTCTTCACCTGTTCCTTCCCTGGAAGGAAGGATGAAAGGAAAATGGCTGAGCATTTTCTTTTTGTTGCAAATTTCTGAGAAAAGCAGCCAGTACTTTTAAAACTATCCCTTTAAAATAAATTATTTTAAGGTTTTTTTTTCCCCTTACGTGTATAACACTGTACTTAAAAAAAAAATCTATTTAAATCTCTGCCAATTTTGTTTACTTAGATATAAACAGAGAGACTGGTGAGAAGGAAGAATCAACCTGGGTGGAAAGTGGAATCAAATTATTGAGGTGTTTTTAAACCTAATTTAGATTTTGTCAGTGGAAAATCACTAGGAGCTTGACCTACATATTTAATTGAGGTTACTACGCATTGGAAATGTAGCTATTACTCTGGCCTTACTCTCCTAGAGCAGTGCTAACTAAATCTCCCCTCAGGGCTCTCGGGGCACCCCTAGGGGGTTGAAGTTGTCTCTTTGGTAATACTATTAATTTGAGTCCCTATTCTGCTATTCTTCTCTCACTGTTAGCTAATAGCAATTAACACCTCACTTCCATTTAACCAATTAATATTAGTTAGCTTTTCCAAAAGGAAATTTACTTCAAAGATATAGCAACAACAGACATATTAGTAAAGTCCTCCTGAAGATCTGAGGAAAACAGCCTTTCTTCTAAGGCTTGGTTTTCTGAGGATTCGCTATCCTCAGACTTAAAGTATTGATCCTGCTGAGTTCATTTCCAAAGGCAGTATTGCTATTGAATGAGTCCCAACTACTGCTTTTCTATGTACTGAAGGACATTTCTCAGGGAACCCTGATGCTGGGCTTGCTGGCTGAAAAACCCATCATAGACTCTAGTCTCTGGTTTTCTCCTGACTCCTTCTTCTGACTTTTGAAATCTCACAATGTCGTAGTCATCAACAGTCTTCTATACCAAAAATAAAATAACAGATATCAAGTCAAAATTTTGGGTTGTTTATTCATTGGCCTCTGCTGGCTAGCCTCAGAAAGTGAGTGACTGAGCCCTGTCCCCTTATAACATTATTTCTCTTTTAGTCAGAACACAGCCAGAGGGAAAAGAATCAGCTCCAAAGGACCACCTCTGACTGACTAGGCCCTTTTAATTGCATCACTTTTAGCTATATACCTGTAATGTCAAGCAAAGTGGAATTTTTTGCTGTTTTTTTCTTTTGGAATTCTTAGCATTCAGCCAATCAATTGCCTTATATTGAGTCTTGCATCTGATTGAATCAAGAGTCTTTGATTGGATCATGAATCTTTGCTTGGAAACAGTACATATTGCTTGGAGGGAGAGTCATAGGTAGAGAGAGAGGAAAACAGAGCTGAGAAAAGCAAGCATGAGCAGGCTAGGGGAGCTTGCTTTTGGGAAGGCCTAACAGAAAGAGTGTTTGTGATGCCAGTGCCCTTTCTGTTGATATGAGTTGATCTTTCAGACAGAAGCCCTATCTGCTGATCTGTGTTAATGTAGTTAATCTGTTAATGTGTTAATGTGTTTATGTGTCTTAGTGATGGTGCTGGTTATTCGTGTAAATATTGTCGTAGCCCTGTTAAGCTTTGTTTTCCTAGAAACAGAAGTTGTGGGCAAGAGCCCTGGGAGCCTACTGTCAGGCAGGAGCAGGAAGAGCTTGGAGTAGAGCACTCTCTGTGAGCTGAGACAAGGAGCAGAAGAAAGCTACCTTTGTGTGAACAGAGGCACGAGCTTGAAGGATTGGCCTGTGGGGAAGGAACCCTGGGGTTTGGAATTCAGCCTTGAGTCAAGATGAAAGAGAACTTTATTTGGATTATCTGTATTGATTGAGGAGATTGTAACTTACTGTTGCCTAGGGGTGGATGGTGTTTCTATTTTCTGCTACCCCTTAAGGATGATATGTTGTACTAGGGAAGATCCTGGCCTGGGACCCCCTGCTTGTGTAAACGAGCATTTTGGGGATACAATGATATATGCTGTGTAAGTATTCTGAGGAATGCTATAAGATATACTGAATACTATGTTTTGTTTAAAACTATATGGCCACCTTAGTAATAAGTTATGTTATGTTGCTGTGAATGTTATGCTTTAGTTTCCTGAATGAGATTTAGTTCTGAATAAATAGTGTATTTAGTGTATAATAGTCTACAGTGTACAATAGTTCATTATAGTGTGAGGTTGGGCCCTTAAAATCATTCATAACAGTAGTCCACAGGTGTGCTGCCATGATTGGTGTTAAAATACCCAATCAAAGAGCCTTCTCATCATCAAGTATCTACCAGACTGGAACCAGTATAGAATGATTCTCCAAGTCATTTCCATTACATGTGAACATACTTCTCTAGAAACAAGCTCCTCAGCTACTTGCATGTGGGAGATTGTATTAGCTGAGCATGCTGATGACTCCCTATGCCCTTCTGCTTCTCCACTCCAATTATTGAAGGAAAGAGACAATAATATTCAAAATTAATTTCCTTGTGAAATATGAATTGATAGTAAGGACTAGGTTACAAGCAGATAAAACACAGATAATTTTTGTGCTCCCTTTTTATAAAAAGGGACTAATAGAGAAGGAAAAGAAACTAATAGACTCAGAGAAACTGTTTTAGATGCTTTACATACACTGAAAATGAAGTACCCGAGTTCCCACTCAATAAATATCTTTGAGAATGGAATAGTCAACTTGATTGCACTCTGAGTTCAGAAATCAAGTGTATGAAGTTGTCATGAACCTTTCAGTTCGAGGGGACAAATGCCTTAATTTTTATTGTCATTGAAATCAAAGGGACTGTATCAAAGGTCAGCAAACAAAGTTGCATTGTGGTAGATGTGTATCACATCAAGATGACCCAAGTTCTCAGGAACCTGGCATACTAATTCCTAGAACATAGTGCTAGTTTTTCAATAGCAATTGTGATAGCTGCAGCCTATTCCAAGGAGTAACAGAGGGCTAGCTGATTAGCAGCAATTAAAAACACTTATAATTAAGTAAACTAGTATATAGTTAGTTTTATATTGTAGGTATTACTATTTAGGAAGATTTGTCTGAAGACTACTTTTCCTCAAAGACTTAAAGAAAAGTAAGATACTGAATGATTCATGATAGTCTAATGACACTAAATATTTGTTCAATAATGAAATTTGTGGACCATGATAATTTAAAGTTTAGTAACAAGTTGAGTTATGAAGATTTATGGTATCCTTTAGTAAAATCAGGAAAACGCATACCAGACGCTTAAAATTTTTCATTAAATACTGCTAAGTTAAACATATTTGAATCAAAGGTGATCCATGGCTCAAAAAGCAAAACTTAAAAAAAAAGAGCCCAATAAAATTTAACATGATTTAATTTCTTTTTTTTAGACTAGAAACATTAAGAAGGTAAAGGTAAATGATGACACTGCCACCACTAACACAGGTAAATTCTTTCAAGGTACAGCTCAAGCACAACTTTCTACATGATGCCTTTCTTGTTTCCCATTACTACTAAGCCACACCTTCCAAATCACTTCCTATTTATTCTCTTTACATTTATTCAGTATACACTTATATGCATACTTATTGTATCCCCTTATTAGAATATAAGCTCTATGCAAGTAGGGATGGCTTCATCATTTGTATTTGTATCCCTGGCACATATTAGAGTGACTGATATGTGTTAGACTTCTCATAAATTATTATTGATAGAATGAGTTATCATTTCTTACAGCACAATCATATGACATCATATTCATATGCTATGACTTTTTCAATTATTCTCTACTAGATAGGTGTCTCAATTTTTTCCAGTTCTTTGTACAACAAAATATGTTGCTATGATTTTTACCCTTTCTCTGTGTCTTCAATCATTTGATTACCATTTCATTGTCATTGTCATTTGCTCATTGTGGCTGGGTACATTTCTGGGATGAAGGCTATTGGGCTAGAGTTCCAAACTGCTTTCTAGAATGCACCAGTATCCTTTTCCCTCTACAATCCTTCCAACAATTGTCATTTCTTTTTATCTTTTTTTTTTGGTCATCTTTGCCATTTGAATAGTTGGGAAGTAGAAGCTCAAAGCTGTTAAATAAATATTTATCTTATTAGAATTTTGGAACATTGTCCCAAGTGTTCATTAAGTCAATTTTTTTTTCTTTTTGACGAATGAATGTTTTTATGCTTTGACAATTTATATATGGCAAAAAGAAACTCATTGTTACATATTCATAGCAGTTATAAATTTTTGATATCAAACCTTTATCATCGAAATTTGTTGTAACTATCAATGTTTCCCTTCTAATTCTAATTGTTTTGATTTTTCTTATGCAAAATTTTATGTTTTATATAGTAAAAAGTAAACCACTATCTTTTATTATCATTAATATAAATTTTTTCCAGGAGTTCTCCAAATATCCAAATATCCTAAATTGTGTTTTTAAAAATGTTATTTTTTTCTCAATTAAATGTAAAAACAATTTTTAACATGCTTTTTTTGAGTTCTAAATTATTTCCTTCTTTTTTCTCTTTCCTGTTCTTGAGAAGGCAAGCACTTTGATATAGAGTACACATGTGTAGTCATGCATAACATATTTCCATATAAGACATGTTAGAAAAAAACACAAGAAAACACAAGAAAAATACAGAAAATTAAAAATAAGTATGCTTTGATTTCTAGGAATTCTATCAGTTCATTGTTTGAAGGCAGGTAATATTTTTCATCATAACTTTTTTTTTGGAATGGGCTAACATCTATCTATCTATCTATCTATCTATCGATCGATCGATCGATCGATCTATCTATCTATCTATCTATCTACCTACCTATCTATCTTTCTTTCTCTCTATGTATCAATCTATCTATCTTTACATGCATATATTTTAAAGTTCCATATTAGTCATGTTGTAAAAAGAGAAATAGAACAAAAGGGGAAAAATATGAAAAAAATAAGATAGTGAAAATAGTATGCTTTGATCTGCATTCAGGCTCTATCAATTTTTTCTCAAGATGGGGATATTATTTTCCATCATGAGTCCTTTGGAATTGTTTTGCGTCATTGTATTGCTAAGAAAAGCTGTCATTCACAGCTGATCATCATACAATATTGCTCTTAACATGTACAATGATCCTTTGGCTCTGCTCACTTCACTTTGAATAGGTTCATATAAGGCTTCTCAAGTTTTTCTGAAACTATCCTACAGGACATTTTGTGAAGGAGAAAAATATTCCATCCCAATCACATACAGCAACTTGTTTAGCCATTTCCCTTTTGACGGGCATCTCTTCAATTTCTAATTCTTTGGCACCACAAAAAAAGCTGCCATAAATATTTCTATACATATAGGTCCTTTTCCTGATTCTTTATTTTCTTCGAGATACTGACCTAGGGTAATAGTCAAGAGTTCTGACCAAATAGTAATCCACTGAAAAGGAAGTAGCAAACTACCCCAATTATCTTTGTCAGGAAAACCCCATAGACAGAATTAAAATGATAAGAGACATGACATTAGAAGACGAGCCTCTCAGGTCCGAAGGTATCCAATACACTACTGGAGAAGAACAGCAGACAACTGTAAGTCCTAATGAAGCAGCTGGATCTGTGGATGTATCTGGTGATGAACAAAAAGTTGATGCTGTAAAGAACAATATTACATAAAAATCTGGAATGTGAAATTTATGAAAAAGATAAGCTTTATATGGTCAAACAGAAGATTAGCACAAAAGATGTTATTTAGGTCATACCTATTTGATCTGATGATTTCCCTACTTTATTCAATTTGTCTGAATTTTGTAATAGAAATTTCATGATCTGAGTGACAGTCATCTCCAGGTCTTGCTTTAGTTGACTGTATAGAGTTTCTCCACTTTTGGCTGCAAATCATATAATCAATTTGATTTTGATATTGATATAGAGTCTCCATTCGAGTTGCAGAAAAATTGTATTTGTTACATGTGACCAGCAAGTTTTCTTGACAAAACTCTCTAAGTCTCTGCCCTTTTTGATTTTGTACCCCTTGTGAATATTAAGTGAAAGTGATAAATGATTTAATGGATTAAATGTGGTAAATAGAGCGCTTGAAAACTTAGGGATGGAAGTTAGCAATTTTGTACAGGAGGCAACAACAACAACAAAACAAAAAACAAACAAACAAAAAACCTTCCCAAAAAAGAAAAAAAAAGAAAAAAAGCAAACTGGTTATTTGGTGAGGCTTTACAAATAGCAGAAGAAAGAAGGAAAGTGCAAGGTAAAGAAAAAAGAAAAGATATACCCAACTGAATGCAGAATTCCAGATAATAGCAAGGAGACATAAGAAGGTTTTCTTAAATGAGCAATGCAAAGAAATAGAAGGAAACAATAGAATGGGAAAGATGAGATTTCTTTAAGAAGCCTCTTGGTGAGTGTGAAAGAGGTGAGTTAAAAACTGGCTTGAACATATGAGTTTTTTTTGTGTATTTAATCGTAAATTTTTCAGTGAAGGAAATAAAAATAGCTATCTTATACCTGAAAAAAAAAGGCTTGAAGCTTAAGGTAAAACAAAATGAAACAAAACAAAAAACAAACAAACAAACAAAAAACGAAGATCTTGGCAACTGGTCTCATCATTTCCTGGCAAATAAAGGTAGAAAAAATGGAAGCATTGTCAGATTTTATATTCTTGAGTTCAAAGATCATTGCAGGTAGCAACTGCAGTCATGAAAATAAAAGACACTTGCTCCTTGGAAGGAAAGCTATGGCAAACCCATATGGAATACTAAAAAGTAGAGATACTGCTTTTCTCAAAAAATTAAAAACGTCCAAATAGTCAAATCTATGTTGTTGTGGTTGTTGTTTACTTTTCCAGTAGTGATTTGGACTGTAAGAAAAGGTGAACACTGCAGAATTCATGCTTTTCAATTGTGGTACTGCAGAAGACTTTTGAGAATCCCTTGAACAGAAAGAAGATCAAATCAGTCAATAATGAAAGAAAATCATTTTGTAGCACAGGTCAAATACTGAAGCTAAAGCTGAATACAATGAAAAAACATACATTTCACACAATGAAAAAACAAGACTCAGTGGAAAATACCTTGATGTTGGAAAAGATTGAAGCCAATAGAAAAAAAAAA
>JAQQSZ010000157.1:0-28172 GCA_028646595.1 Phalanger gymnotis | reverse complement strand
GAAGAAAACAACACCTTAAAAAATAGACTAACTCAAATGGCAAAAGAGCTTCCAAAAGCCAATGAGGAGAAGAATGCCTTGAAAGGCAGAATTAGCCAAATGGAAAAGGAGGTCCAAAAGACCACTGAAGAAAATACTAGCTTAAGTTGTTGGAAGGAGTTGATCGGATTGGAGGAAAATCTTAATGCTGGGAGCTCATTAGAGAAAGCAGTATCCTACGCTATTTGAAGAGCTGGCTGGAAAAGGGTTGCCTTACTTTCTAGCACCATGTAGAGAAGAAGCCCCTCCAAGTCCTGTCTGCACTGCCCTTTATTGCCCCTTACAACTTTAGAAGGGAAAATTCCTCAAAGCACACAAAGAATCAACCTGGAAACCTTTGCAGGTTTCAGGCTTAAAGGGAACTACTTTTCACTGAAAAAGGACCACTGCCTCAGTGATCAGACAAGAAAGCGAACCAAAGGATTTCTGAATATCTTGAGTTTAAGCCTTCTGTCGGCTAAAAGGGTTCAAAATCCTAATATCAGAGAAGCAACTTCACCTAACAGGAGAGCAGAGACTATCCAAGTTTAGCCCAGAGGGTGACGCGTTGCAAAATATTCCATTAAGGGACCCCTGACATCTAGGCCTAAATGCCATAGTTGTGAATCACTCTGAGCATTTGGGTTTTTTCACTCATGTTCCTTACTGCTAGGTCTTTGTAAATTTGTACCAACTCCCCTCCTCTCCCCCCACACCTACCACTGTTTACATTATTAGTGGGAGAGTATGATCCAGATTTATAGATGGACTGTCCTATTTTTATTATTTCTGTTTTTGTTCTCTATTTAGTAAATGTTATGCTGTAATTATTCTTGCATCTCATTTGATTAATGTTTCATATTTGAGAGTTAGCAGTGTCATCATGGTTGATTTTTATAAATGGGATGCACACTTCTGGGGGCTCAGGATCTAAAGTAATTAATACTAAACAAACTGCTTTTTATCTTCTTTCTTTTTAGGGGAAGGAGAAACAAAGGTGACAAAAATTTATCAACAAAAATTAATAAAAATATATTTTTATCTAATTAGGTTCAGTCTAATTTTTATAGGATTATAGATCCAGAGGTAGAACTTACCTTCGATGCCACCAAAACTAACGCCTTCATTTTACAAATAAGGAAACTGAGGCAAAGAGAAGTTAAGTGTCCTGCCCAAGATCATGCAATTGGTAAGTATATGTGCTGAGATTTGAACCCAGGTCTTTCTGATTCAATGTCCAACACTCTGTCTGCTACTAACTGCTGTCTCTGTAGCCTGTCATCCATTTTGTATCCTGAAGCTATCATCTCATGGTTATCTATCCTTCCTACTTTATCTATAAATTTGATAAGTATGTCTCTGTGCCTTAATAAGCATTGGCTATGGAGTCAAAAGACCTTAGTTCAAATGCCATCTCTGATGCTATCTCTACGATTTTGGGAAAATCATTTAACCTTCTTAGGCTTCTCTTCTCAACTGGAAAATGAGGGGGTTGGAGTAGAAGACCTCCAAGATCCCACTTTAAGGGGTGCAGTTGATTGACCTACTCAATCAAATCTCTCTATCCAATAAAGTAAGCGGGGTGATAAAATCCCCTGTGTCATTACCAAATCAAAACAATTTATTTCAAACTTAGGGTAGGCTTTTGTTTCGATCAATCAATCAATCAATTAATCATATGCTTCAGACCGAGTGTGAAAAGTCCTTAAAATTTGAGTGATGTTTTAAAAAATCTTTTTGGATAAGCTGAGGAACTTTGGTCATGTATTAGAGGTTATCTACAAATGATCGTATTAGTGTACAACCAGTCATTGCAGAGATTGGATTAAGTGTGACAATTTTAGGAAATCCTCTGAGAAGGTGTGATGTTAATGGAATAGGAGGATCTTCCCCATCTGCTAATAGGCCTATGTGACCATATGTGTTCAGTTACAGCTGTGACACATCTGAGTCACATAGAGCCCGTTGGGGGAGGAGCTTGCTTAGGGGGAGGCTTGCTTGTAGGAAGGCTTTCACACCTTTTGGTACTAAGCTAATTAGGCACTGAGTCATGAGGGTTGTGATGTCTTCTGGCTCTGAGCCTATTAGCCAAAAGTGTATATATATTCTGAGGTGAGATTTTGCTTTGGGGGCTTGCTCATGAGAAGGACCTTTTGATTCTCTGGATGGGACTCTGAGTAGCCCTTTGTTAAGAGCCCCCCATCCCATACCTGCCTACTCAGATGTTGATGCTCTCCTATCTGGTGGCACACACACACACACACACACACACACACACACACACACACACACACACATATATGTGGTTTTATTACTTTGTCCAGACAGTTGGAGCCCTGCCTGTTGATCTCTGTGCTAATTTCTCTGTTTGTATTTTCTCCGAGTTTAGGGTGCTGATTTATATATGTTTGATTAAAGTAAGATTGTTGATTCCCTTAAAATTATCTTTCCTTTAAGAAAAGCAGATCAAAGAACCTGTGCTAGCAGGCCATCTTGTGTATGCCAAGGTGCTTGCTGTTACAGAAGGACCCACTTGGGTGGGACAGAGATAAAGGGTGCTTTGGCCTAGTTCTCTTCCTTTCTACTCCATTGACTGGCAGTGACTTTGTGAGCTTTGAAGGGTCCTAGGGATGTTGTACTTCCCATATTTCTATCTCTGTCTGGCACCCCCATATCAGCTGATGGCAGTGTCTACATTGGGAGCCAAAGACAAGCTGACATAGATTCACGGTACCTCAAGGAGCCCATTAAAGAAAATAGCCATTCCTAGAATGGATGGGAATGATACTTCAGAATAATCTAATTCCTTTTTTTCCCTTCTTCTCCTATTTTGAGTTGTTACCAAGTCCCATTTTCTTCCTTTCATATGCTCTGCCTTCCTCACTATTCCCATTTCCCATCTAGTCTAGGTTTTCCATGTTTTCTACTAGGATTGCTATAACAACCTCCTGGCTAGTATCCCTACTTCCAGTCTTTCACCCTCCATACATTCCATATATTACTGATGGGGTACAGTCTCTGGGAACCCCCTTGAACTCTCTTTAAATTTTCCCACTAGATCTGGCCTTTGCCTGAGGCCATAAGGCTTTCCTTATTGCTAGGCCCAAATCTCTGTTACTCTTAAACTAGCCTAGACCTGTATTGTCTGTTATCTCCAGGTGGCCTTTAGCTATTTCCCACCCTTAATCTCACTCCTGGAGTCTTGACCTCTAGTCACCCCAGTCCCATCAAGATCCCTCTTAGACTCCTCCTCAAGACCCTCCCCAAACCCCTCCTTTAGTCACCCCAGCCTACTTGACCACTCCTCAATCCCTTCCACAATCTTTCTATATATGTCTCATCTTACCACCATGAGGGCACTTAGATTCAATCTAGCTCAGTAGATTGAATCTGGCTGGCTTGTGAAAACAAGCGTCACAAATAGTGAGATTTCTTAAGAGTCAGCCCAATATGGCAAATCTTTAATAAATTTTGTTTTCCTTTGACTGAGAAGGCTTGAGTTGAATTAGTTCAGCAGAACTCGGTGCATCGGTATTTTGGGGTCTCAAGTGCCCATAAAAACATATGGTTCCTTAACCTCATCAGTACTATTAGATAAATTTTCTAAATTATTCCCATGCTAAAGAAACTACAGACCCCCAAACTGGAACTAATTTTTAAATATCCTCTTATTACCTAACCTCACTGGATATATTTCAGCTTTCCTTCCTGTATTCCCCAATAGGCACTCCCCATACCTCTCAAGTTAGTATTCTCACTCTCCACAACATTCATTTCTTCAGTGGTGCCTTTGCTCATATTATCATTCCACCTTTAATGCCGTTGGGCCTTCCCTGGACTTCTACAAAGCCTTATCTACAAAGCCTTATCCTTTGGCTCAGCTCAGTTCCCACCTCAGTGAAGCCTTTTTTGAATTCCTTTTGTACTTACTAATACTGCAGTTAAGTACTTAACTATGTTCTGATTTTTTGATGTGTTCTAGCTACAGCTGCCCAAAGAAACTATAAGCTTCTCGAGGGCAGTGATCATGTGTTATACTTATGTAGCCCCCATAGTGTGGATAGTAAATACAAAGTGGTAAATACAAAGTAAACCGTAAATATAAAGTATCATGTAAATGCTATTATAATATTACACTATATACTATACTATATACTATAATATTTACTAATACTAGTAAATACAAAGATCATGTATTATACTGTTATCTCCCACAGTGCCCTGCACTATGCTAGGGCCTAGAATAAATACTTATTGATTGGAGTTGGGGTGGAGGCCCTCCAGGGAAGGTATTTGTTTTCCCAACTTGTCTGCTTAATCCCTGCCTAGGGGTTAGTATGATGCAGAAGCATCTGGAAATGAGTCTCTCTCCACTTCCCATGGTCAAGGTTTTGTATTGCTTTTGGGTGCCAAATCAATAATCATGTTTGTTTAAAAAAATAACCATTCCTACGGGGACCTTACTGAGTACGCCATGAAAGGGAGGAAAGGACTTCCAGGAACCAGGAATTGTGTTAATCCATTGCTATATGTGATCCCCAAAGCTGATACCACTTTACTTGTGACTCTTTATGATGGGAAGGTGTGTTACAGACTTTTGTGGGAAGGCAGTGTTTTATGATAATTGCACTTCCTGTACTACATGTAAATTCTGCATTATAACAGCCACTTATGGCTGATTGATTATGATTCTCAATTGATTGTCTTGGGGAGAAGCACACTGGTGGGGACTCAAGCCAACAGCATTAGCGAATTATTTTTGTCTCCTCAAAGGTAACCCCCAAGACTCTGAGAGAGAGATGTATCTAATGGGATAACTAACATAAAACAAATTTGTAAATCTTAAGGTGTCATATAAATGTTAGTTGTTTGTTATGACGGTGGTGATGATGATGCTGCTTCGCTCTGGGGTCCAAGACTTATTTGTGATTGTGTGCTTAGAATAAGAACCCTCTGACCTTATATGGGCTATGCTACGATGCTTGGTTAATATAGAGCAGGGTGAAGTAAACATTCATTAAGCACTCTACTGGAAATCTGCTGCTAGGTTGACCTGGAAATGCTAACAACTATTCACTGAGGCCACCCAAGCAACTAGTCTCAGCATACATCTACTTGTATTACCAGCTAGCCAATTTTTCTCTCTCTTTTCCACAAGAATAGCAGGAGATATTCTATCAAACACTTGCTTAAAATACAGGCAAATTACATTGACAGCTTTACTCTGTTTAGCAGTCCTAAATACAAAAGGAAATCAGGTTAGTTCTTGATGAAGTAACTTTAATTTTTTTCTGATCATTGCTTCCTTTTCCAGAGGTTCGTTAGCTGTCACTGAATCAGACTGATCACCATTTCATAAACACAGAGAATAACAATGACCGAAAGAGCAAGGACAAGTTTTGAAGGTCTTTCTGTTCTGAACAAACAGTGTCTTTTTTTTCTGCTGATGACTTAGGATTCAACAAGCCTAAAAGTACATACCATTCATTGAAGGATATATAGACCTGTCAGACAACTTTTGCTGAGTGTTTCCTCTGTGTTTCATTCAGAGCTGTATCAAAGTCATTCTTGATAACTAGGGCTCTTAAAATGTGTGTATACCCATATGGTTGTTATCCACAGACTCACTCTTGCACACTTGACCCTGTCTAAATTTACAAGGACAAAAAGGACAGTCAGTCATAAGGGCTGCTGGTATTTCAAGTGCAGTTATGCTTGCAAGCTCAGTAATTCTGACAAATTATTTTCCTTAATAATGCATCCTAGAATTTTCTTAGGAATTGGGATCAAGTTCCATTTTCTTCCCTATATCGAAAATTGGGCTGTAATTGGCCTCTGTTCAGTCCTGGGTGTCTCTCCTTTCTCCACGTGATTTCAAATATTACTTGCAGTTGTTCGGAAAACCCACCTACCTGTTCTCTCACCCAAGTAACTTGAATGTGTCAGTGGTAGCCATGTACTCATTTATTCTCCTCTTATTTATCTTGGTTATCAAAGTTCTTATTAGATGATCTAGTTCTGTTCTTTCTCTTTCTGGTCTTTCTCCTTGATAGATAATACAAGCAAACTAAGAATTAAGCGATATTGCCTTATATCAATTATTACCCTAATCCACTGTTTTTTTCTTGTTGGATACACCTTTTTTCCCCAAACATAGTTTTTAAAAGTCTGAAAACAAAACAAACCTTTTATTGTTCTTAGCTTTCCCTGTTAACCATAGCTCATTCTGAATTTTATTGCTTCTGAATACTTATCCTTCAGCCTTGCTCATGATTTTGTAATAATTTTCTGTTCTCTCTCCTTGTTTAAATCTTCTGTTGATATTTTTTTAAAACTTGATTTGGTTGGTGACTTTTCCATGTACCCATGTTGTTCTCTTCAGAAATTTCCAATTTTTTCTCCTCATTGTGGAGTAGTTTCCCTTCATGTTTTCAGGGTCTTATTCTCAAGAGTTTCCCATTTGACCTGGGCTGACTTTCCCTACAGATTTTTCATTTGCAGGATTCTATCTATCTTTCCTCTGAACTTCCTGAAATCTATTTTCTTACAATTTAAGGAACATGTCATAACCAGCTTTCCTCTCCTCTACCATGAATTCTAAGAGCGAGTGGACACTTTCTCCAAGGTCCCACCATTTCTACTCCAGAAACCAATACCTCACTGTTGATGAAAATCAATTCCCAAATAATATTTTTTGTTTTCTCTACCATTTGAGTGACAAAATTATTATAAAGTAAACCAATAAGTTGTTTCGATGATCTTTTGGTAGACATAAAACAACTCATATTTGTATAACTAAAGTTTTCAGCCCTCACTACTATATCATGACCTATTCCAGACTTGTGACTTATTTTCTGAGCTCATCTATTTTGTCTTTCTGTCCACATGATTTGTTATATGCTTTCATGACAAAATAGATTCTGTTTCTCTCTTGATTGATTGTCAACTCAATTTTCTATACACTGTTTCCACCTGTTGGTTCCTGGATTTCTAATTTCCTTACATGAGTATATTTCATTAATACAATGCTATCCTGACTCCATCCCTACCCCCTACCCTTGCCACCTTTTACCTATCCTGTTTCTTTTGAATAAGGTACATCCATCCAGTGCTATATCTTAATCATGGAATTTACCTCATGATATTATATATATTCAGTGATAAATATGAGAGTTTGCATTCTTGTGTTTCATTCTAACATAGGAATGTTATTCCTTCTATCTGGCTCATATTACTTCCTGTCTAAACTTTGTGTATGGACACACGAGGACATGAGTTTTTCCTTAGGCTCCATTCAAGGATTTTGTGTCCTATGAGTTTCCAAGTATCTTAAAGGAAATTCTTACATTCTAATAACCCTCTATAGCAGGAGTTCTTAACCTTTTTTGCATCATGGCTTGGATATCCGTCTCAGAACAATGTTTTTAAATACACAGAACTGCCGCCAGCAGCTGTGGTGCTGAATTGGCCAGAGATGGCCGAATGCCACAGACAGTGAAAAGATTACATGGGCCAGGTGGAAGAGTATAGGACAGCTCCATTTATTAAGCTGAAGAAAAAGGCTCATATACCTTTTTAGGCAAGCAGATCAACAAATTCACATGTGAGACATTTGTTATATAGCATGACTTCCTCCTGCTTTGTTCCCCTTTTGCTGTAAACAATATTGTGTTAATAGCCCACAGGTGGTGTTTAGCACGTGTGTGCCGTGGAGGTTTTGGAGAGATCATGTGTGTGCCTAGGTGGGGTTTGGAGAGCCCATGTGCTGAGTTATCAGGCCAAAGGCAAGAACAGGCTACAGGGAAAACCTGGCCTGTATCTTATCCCAGAATGAACTTTCTCAGAGCTCGCCCTCTACACATACATAGCATTACAGAGGAAACTAATTATATGTGTGTGTATAAAATTTTTAAAATACACTATAATTATACATCAATATATTAATATCAATTATATGTCTATATATATAATTACATATCAAATATAGTTATCAAAATATTTTTTAAAACCCAAGTTTACAGACTTCTGGTTAAGAATCCGTGCCTATGGCATATAGCTTTGGGCAATTTCCTTTGTCTTCTTTTTTTTTGTTTGTTTAAATGATGGAAGTAAAAGGAAAAAGAAAAGAAAAGACAGAAGAAAATGAAGCTTGCAAGAATGTGAAGGAGAGCAACCATCTTTCCTCACTCCTTCTTTCTGCCTTACCCACGTGGAGGACAAGAGTTTTATTATTAGGCTACCTTCTTTGTGGTTATGTATCTCTGCTATGAGTTTGCTGCTGTTCAGTCCTGTCTGACCCTCTGTGACAATGTGGATCATAGAATGCTAATAATGTCCATGGCGTTTTCTTGGCAAAGATACTGGCATGGTTTGCCATTTCCTTCTCCAGTGGATTGAGACAGAGTTTTCTTGATTTTCCTGGGTCACACAGTTAGCAAGGGTCTGAGGCCAAATTTGAATGCAGGGTTTCCTGAATCCAGGCCCTGGTCTATCTACTGAGTGCCCTGGATGCTATGAGTTACTGCTTTCCAATTTAGGCTTCCGTTTGCCAGTTCTCAGCTTCACTTTGCCTATAAAACTTAACTCCCAGAGATAAATGAAGTCATGTGAAATTATTGAAAAAACATTGGCTCTGTAGTGAGAAGCTCAGGGATCAAATCCTACTTCTGTGCTTACTACCTGGAGGCATGTTTCGTACCAACAGTTTGTGTATACTATATCATCTTTAAAAAAACCCTAATATTTCGTTTTTTCCAATTACATGTAAAGACAATTTTTAACATTCCTTTTTTTAAGTGAAATTTTGATTTCCAGATTTTCTCCCTCCTTTTTCCTCCTTCCTCACTAAGACAGTAAACAACATATAGGTTATATATAATTATATATGCATTTACATATGTAATATATATACATATATAATATATTTACATAGGTTATATATGTGCAATCATGTAAAACATATTCCCATGTTACTCATGTTGTGAAAGAAGAAACAGTTTGCAAAAAATTACATACCTTATCACCTTAATAAATATTCAGGTCTAAAAACTAATTAACATTGCCTAGCTAACTGGTAATCAATAGAGAATATGCCACTGAGGGCTTATGAGCCATAATAGCTCATAAGACCCCAATTTTGTGCTCAGACACAGGTTACCCCTCAAATACTTGAGGAGAATAGTAATAGTAGGACACTAGAGACCTGGCTTGCAACTATAAGTGGGCATTAAGGAAGAAGCACTGAAGTATGTGGTACATTCAAAGATTTCTGAAACAGAAACACTTAAAAAGACTAGAAAATATTTTCTCTTTTTTTGATCACATATGATCATTTTGATTGTCATAATTGTCTGTAGTTTGTGGGTAAGTACCAAAATTCACAGAGATTAAATCAGAATCCTGGTTTTAATAGCACTTCCTGGGGCATATTTCTAGTTTTAATTTCCTTAATAATATAAAAGGTTAGAGTTAGAGTGCTGGAAAACTGCTGCTAGAGTTGGGCATCCTTTGCTAAATAATTAACCAGTTACTAACTGAGAAGGCATTACAAATGTTAGTAGTCTGTCATAATCTAATGTATCCATCGGCCTAAAGTAATAACTCTCTATGGAAAATTTAGAAGGAAAAGAAAAAAAATATTAACTTATACTTCTACAAGTATTTGGACTTATTAAAGGACAGATGCTTTATCACCTCAATTTTCCAAAGATCTATAGTTTCATTGACAAGGGTACTTCTTACATAGAGGCAGCATGATACAGTGGGAAAAGTACTGACTCTGGTATCAGAGGATATGGGTTCAAATCCTTCCTCTGATATGGCTTTGGACAATCCTTTAACTTCCCTGTGGGGCCTCAATTTCCTTACCTGTAAAATAATAGACTAGATGGTTTGCAGGGTCTCTTCCAGCTCTAGAACTATGTTTAAATTATCCTAATTATCCTATCCAAATCCTATCCTATCCAAAATTATCCTAATCATTCATGAGGTAGTAATAGCTATGCAAGTCAGACTGTAAATAAAGGTGACAAATCCTGCATGAAGCCAGTCAGCCTAAGGATTGTTAAGGGAACGGTATAAAATGGACATGTTGATTCATATTTCCAGACACTTCGGTACATAAAGAATACTCAGATTTGGAGTTCTAGTTAAGAATAATGAGCTGATGTTGCAGGATTAACAGGATTTGCTGATTGGGGTTTTTGCATCTTATTCTAGTCTTTTCTGTCAACACCTTGTGGCAAAACTATGTAGCGTTTTACTTTGGTTGCATGGACACATGATATGCAGGTTGGCAACAGCGTATAACTCAACTGTTGGAAACATGTATTGTACAGCATCACTTCTAAGAGTGAGAGCCAGTTTGGCTTCCATCCCCCTAACCGTTTTTATTCCTCCAGGCTCATGCTAACCTTGGCACTAGAGAACCTTTAGTGGTAATATACTTTGAGGAAAGATATCCAGGTGGAGAAAACCAGGAGGCTTATAAGCCCCCAAGTTATAAGCATATAATTAAATCACAAAGAAGCATAAATGTAAGCAAACACAGCTATACATACTACATTAAATCAAACTAACACTTGGAAAGAGAAGAAATCCATTTATATTTTCCAAAGAGTCACAGTGGGAGATACACACAATTAAGTTTATGAAATGAAGTGACTTACCTCTATCCTTAATTAAATATAAGATTAGTCCTAATTATCATCAGGCAATCAAGGACATGTAACCAAAATTGTTCATAAAATCATGGCATAAATATATAAAAAGGTGCCTGCAAAAATTAACCAGGCAATAGCATTGTAAACAGCATAAATAACATGTGTACAGAACTGATCAGCTGACACAAACATATTACTCTTTTAAAACTAGTTAGTTGAGATGATATAAGGAATAAAGGAAGTAAAAAAAAATTATAAAAAAGAAATATGGTCTAATAACCTTAGTGATTCAATACTCCACACAGTATAATATCTCTACCAAAGCCCGGATAATTTTTGGAAAAGAATGAGGAAGATAATTTTACTCAAGATATCAAAGTATTTGTGAAGCTTTCTTTCTAAATTAGAAATAAAGAAATATGGCAAGCAATGACAATGGGGAAGTCATATCAACGAGGAGAAAAAGATGAGTCCTAAGAAAACTGTTGGAATGAACTTATTTCTTGCTTTTCTATTAATAATTACCGCAACAGATACTTGGATATAATCAATGTGGCAAGACATGCACCAAGTGCAGAAGCAAAAGTCATCCTTTTTAAAAAAAATGCATTTAATTAGATATTTAAATAGTCCCGTGTGTGTTTGGCACTCAATCTTTGTTGATTAAGAAAGTGCCAAATGAAAACCATTCAACTGGAATAGCAGATAACAAACCCTAAATATCAATGACAAAAAATAGAAAGGATTTATGAGAGGTCAGAATTATGAGTAAGAAACAAAGAAATATGATTATGAGCAAAAAATGAGCCAGGTGTAAGTTGACTAAGATACAATGCTTATTCAGCTTTAAAAAGAGGAAAATGTGATTGATTTTTATAACAAAGATTTTTCAAATCCTTGTTCTTTAAAAATCTATCAAAAGCAATTACTGTAGGCTACCACATTAGCTATTGTAGCATGATCAATATTTTAAAAATATTTAGACATACTTTGAAAAATGGAAAATGATTTTTCTTTATAATTCTTTGCATTAGACCTTCTAATGGCAGCTTTCTCTCTGCCATTCAATTAAAACATTTTTTTGCTTTTCTCTTTAAGAGATATATACCAATTAACTCTTTGAAATAATGAGTGGAGTAAAAATGCTCCCCAAATAGAATGATCTTGCTATATAAAGAACTCAAGGGACTCCTCTTATTGGCATCCTTCATTGTTCTGTGGCAATAACTACAGAATTGCATCGTAACAGCAGCCACAACCTCCTATAGAAATCTTGCCATCCTTATGAAAATGAGGACCTTAGTCCACAATATGAATAGCTAACGTCTCAAAAATTCAGTTATAATTTAGTTGTTGGGATCCTAATGAAATGACATTCATTCTGATCATTGAAATGTTTTAGAAAAATTTAACATATACACTATGTTGGACTTGAGCAATATCCCTTCAAGGTACACATGGTGGTCACTCAGGGCCTTATAGACAATAGCCAGGGCCTTCTCAGTGATGTACTGGCATTGTTTGAGATCTTGGTCTCCATCCGGCAGGATCTTAGGCTCCACAATGGGTACAATGCCATTCTGCTGACAGATGCTGGTGTAGCAGGCAAGCACATTGGCATTCTCCAGGATTGCCAGGGGAGAGGGTATAATGATCACCGATCTTTAGCACACAGTGCCATTTGGCAAAGTTGGCCCCATCTTTCTTGTACTGAACACAGTATTCAGAGAGGCCATCCAGCCCTTTGTGGAGTGGTTTCTCCATCAGTTCCAGCCAAAGCCACCACATTTTTATCAACCTTAATGCCCACAACAGTGCCTTTGTCCTGAATGGTGCAGACGAAGGGCACCCCATCATTGCCCTTCTGGTAGAAGGTCTCATGGAAGAAGATGACATCCCCAATACATTTCTTGATCCATCCATCAGTGCCGAATGGCACCTGATGATACTGCCTGTGGTTTTCCTCTGTATTCTCCACTCCAATCTGGATCGGGAACTTGGCCATACTGTCTAATCAGCTGCCAAGATGCCCTTGCCTGGAGCAACAATCCAAAGGGCAATGTCCAGTAGTTCCTTATTTTGCTCATTTGACAAGGCTAGGTATATGTGGGGCATGGTGGCGGTCTTCTCTCCTCTTAGCTAGATGAAATTAAATGGTTTCTCTCTCTGGGCACAATCCTTACTTGAGCCTAGTGCATCCTGCCCAGGGTCCAGGAGTCTGGCCCATTCTTTTTTTTAGATAATTCTCATTATTAAGAAATTAAATTACTCCAGTTCTAGGTTTCACACAAGCCATTGAAGGACATAGATAAAAAGAATGCAAGGCTGTGTGTGTCAGTCAGCTCTGCCATATACCTAATTCTTAGCTATGTTTACTAATCTCTGAAAGGCAAAAATAGCATATGTAGTAGGCAGATCCAGGCAATCCTGGCCAGGAGCATGCTAAAGCCAGCTCACGTTGACTCCGGATAGAGCCGATTATTAAATTTTCAGGTGAATATTTGTACCCCAGAAACTGGCTACAAGTCAGGGCTTGACTGATTGTTTTGTTGATTGTTTAGACTTAAGGAAGTAATGTAGAACATTGTTAATAAGGAGATTAAACTTAAAAGTGTGTCCTCAAGTACGTTCCCCCCCCAACTCCACCCCTGGCCCCAAGACCTGGTTGTTAAACATTTACCAGCACACCCTTGATATATGCATCTAGATTTGCAGGGCTGTTTTTTAAGGAAAGTAGTGGCAAAGAGTTACAGTATTTTATACCCAGGAGGACAAAATGATCTGTAACCATTTCAAATATAACAACGAATTCCAGGTACCTTTGGAATGCATCAGTCATGAGTAAGCATGATAAAGTTACACATCGATTGATATAGTAGTTTAGGGGTGTTAGACTAGAAAGATGTGAGATTACATACCACCTCAGAAACTTATTAGCTGTGTGATCCAGGACTAGTCACTCTGTATCTCTGAGTTCTAGTTCATCTGCAAAATGGGCATAATAATGACACTTGAGACTCATCCCTGACTCCTTATTCTATTTTTTGCTATTTATTTATCTACTTGCTACTCTTTCAACCATTCTTTTCTGCTTACTCTCACGGCCAACACCCTAGTCTAGGATTGTATCATTTTTTAACTTATTGTACTGCAACAGACACCTAATTGTTCTCCCTGACTTAAGTCTCTCTCTACTTCCATCCATTGTTCATAAAGGAGCCAGAGAGATGCTCTTAAAGCATAGGTCTGCCTATGGCACTTCCTTGTTCAAGATCCCGGTGTTTCCTCTTGCCTCTAGGATCAAATACAAATTTTTGTGTTTGGCATTTAAAGCTTTTCATAACATAGCTTATACTTTACTTTCTTGGCCTTGTTAAATATCATTCCTACTCTACAGTCTAGCCAAACTGGCCTCTCTGTTCTTCACAGATGAAATTCCGTCTCTCATCTCTACGCTTTTGCACAGGGTCATCCCACATCTGGAATGCACTTCCTTCTCAACCTCTTGATTGGGCAGAAGAATGCGGGTGAGTACCAAGTCATTGTGCTTCCCATTTCACAAAACATAAATTTCACGGGAGCCTGCTAAAGGAGATAGAGTTGGTCGGTGTTCCCTAATTACTTTGGTTATTTTAAATCTGCCAGTTTTTAGAATCAGGTAATAGCTTATCTTTATAGCAAATTGCTTCACTTCACCATTCTCCAGAAAATTTTGACCAGTTTATTTCACTCATCTTTCAATCTAACTACATAATACAGGAATCTACCTCCTCCCTTTTCCAATTACTGCTTTATATAAGAAGATCCATCCAATCAAATCCTCCTCTGAAGACTCCTTATGACATAGATATAACCCTAGGTTGTTCAAAATGGTGTCCATGGAACATGAGCTTTGGTGACTTCTACCAAATAGAATAAAAGCCTTCAAGCGCTATCTTAGAAACAAGATGCATGCTCTCTGAAGACCAGCCTAAATAAATTCATAGAGGTCTGGCCTCTGGTGCAGGATGAGATTACGCTGGATCACATTGGAAAATTAAATCATGCTTCAAATTATCCTAAATGCTATCCTAAACACCATAATTGTGGTACTGATATGAATTGATATTCATTGTGGGTTTATCCTTCTTTCCTCCTAGATTTGAGGTTTTCTGAGGCAGGGACCATGTACCCTGAGCCCTTACTGACTCAATCAATACTTTACTAATGAAATGTTTTTGTGTCAAAATTCTTGTATTCATCTTTCTCTGTCCATTGTTCCTAGGATTCTTGTCCCTTTGCCACTTGCCTCCCTTGGTAGTATTTCACTTGCTGTCAGGACCACATTCTGATCTATCATGATATTTTCTGTAGGAGAATTTACTTTTTATGCTCAAGTACGCAATAAATAATCAGTTGGCTTTTCTGCTACATTGTGGCTTCTTGAATTCACTATGATGCCCACAGTCATACATATAACCCTTATTAAATGCATAAGAAATAATTTTTTTTCTATTTATCAGAAAGTCTGTGGATGCTCCTTCCCTTCACAATTTCATTGCCGTTTCTCATCTTGCCAAGCAGGAATGTTTATCAATATTCTGATATAATGCTCCTGGTAAGTCTATTTAAACCAATCCTTGTATCGTGTGTGTGTGTGTGTGTGTGTGTGTGTGTGTCTGTGTGTGAAAATGTTGGACATTTATCTCTAATATGTCCCTGTCATGTAGGATACAAGCAATTCTATAGTCTTTAATTTGTTGTTTTCCTTTAGTTTCAGGGTAAGCATTTAGAGGGAAGTTTTCCATATTTCTTTGCAATAAATAATTCTACTCACATGTACAAAAGTATTTATAGCAGCTGTTTTTGTAGTAGCTAAGAATTGGAAATCAAGGGGATGCCCATCAATTGGGGTATGGCTAACCAAGTTGTGGTATATGAATGTAATGGAATACTATTGTGCTATAAGAAATGAGGAGCAGATGGACTTCAGAATAATCTAGACTTATATGACCTGATGCTGAGTGAGTTGTGAGTTGTCCAAGGTTACACAACTAAAAAGTATCTGAGGGATGATTTGCACTCAAGTCTTCCTGATTCCAAGATCAATACTTTATCCATTGAGAACCTAACTGCCTTATCTCTTTCGTTAACTCTTGGACTGGGAAAAAATAACAGAATTAAAGTTGATAAATCAAGGAGGTGGTCAGGACCCTAGGTGTGCATGGCTTTGAGAAGAGGCAGATGGGAGGAGAAAAGTCCAGAGAGAGGATAGCATGAGATCAAGAGGGATATAATATGAAGGAAAAAGAAAGAAATGGGACCAGCCCCATTGGACTCAGATTACAAAACCTCCCCACTGTACCCTATCGCTTTCTTTATTATTATTATTATTATTATTGGGAACATTTTTGAAGTTCATTGGAAGAACTCTCTCCCCCTAAAAAACCCAAAGAATGAAACAAATGGAGAAGGAAGTGAGGGGAAGATTTTTTGTTTCTTTTAAAAACCCCATTCATTAATTTATTTTTTGTTTTGAGTTCTAAATATCTCTTTTTCTCTGGCCCTCGTTCAACTCATTGAGGAGGCAAGCAATATGATACCCATTATACATGTGAAGTAACGTAAAATCTATTTCCAAATTAGCTATGTTGCAAAAAAAAAATAAAGTATGCTTCAATCTGCAGTCAGAATTCAGCAGTTCTCTCTGGAGGTGGATAGCATGTTTCATCATGAATCCTTTGGAATTGTCATGGATTATTGTATTGATCACAGTAGCTGAGTCTTTTACTGTTGATCATTGTTACAATATTTCTGTTACTGTATACAATGTTCTCCTGGTTCTGATCACTTCACTTTACATCAGCTCATATCAATCTTCCCAGGTCTTTCTGAAACCATGAGAAGAGGAAAATTTTTAAAACTTCTAATGATCTTGTTAGAAGTGAGAACAAAGCTAATATTTATCAGAAGCCATAACTCATATGGCTGGCCACTTGCTTAATATCTCCAAGCTTCAAGATTTTTTCCTCTGTCTTCAAAGGGTAGGCATGTTATATTAGGAATATTTTTATCTCCCTGTGGTAATCACAAAATGCTACAGGCCTTATTTTATGGAGAGATTGCTCACTCTTGAAAAGATACTGAGCTACATTCCCAAGGTCTCCTTAAATCTCCTGGGACAATGGATGATCTCTGGGTATTTAGCAGAGACGTTGAGACCCTAACACTTGAACCTAGCCCCCAAATGGTATTTTATCCCTACTATATGGTATAAGGAAAAGAAGGCTACTGTTTGTGTGATCCTGGACAAGTCAACAAGTCAAGTTGACAAATATTTATTGAGCACTTTACATATGTGCCAGAGCAGCTAGGTGGCACAGTAGATAGAGTGCCCAGCCTACCTAGAATCAGGAAGATTCATCTTCCTGAGTTCAAAATTGGCCTCAGACACTTACTATCTGTATGACCCATTCCATTCATTCAGTGAAAAGGCCTCTTTAAGAAGTTAATCAAGGGATGGCCCTTTTAATCAAAAACTCAAAAAAAAAAAATCAAACTGGGATGGGAAGACCCTCAGGGTTCCTGCCCAAAAGAGAAACAGTTGCTATTTAGTATTTACTTTCACTCTGCTAGGAGGGCAGGGACCTATTGTCCAATCTACGAGCTTCAGGGTGAGTTGGGTTTAAGGCTTGGTTTTTGACAAAGAAATCTGGCCAATAAACACAAACTTAAGAAGGTAGCCTTTGGCTATGGAAATGTACCTTCCTTTGGGCAGAGCACCCTCAGGTAAGGAAAGAAGAGAAGAGAAAAGGGGAGGAGAGGAGAGGAGAAGAGAGGAGAAGAGAGGAGAGTTTTTGATTAAAAGGATCATCCCTTGATTAACTTCTTAAAGGGACCTATTTACTGAATGAGTGTGCCAGCCACTCAAAGTGAGAACCTGAAAAGACCTTAGTCTTAGGGCATCTCTAGTCACCCTGGTGAATATCAGGCCACTGGACCCAGTTAGCTCTGGAGGAGAAAGTGAGGCTGGTGACCTTGCACTGCCTTACTCAAATCAAAGTCAACTGCATGTCATCATTTCCCTGATGTCATGGTCCTGCTCAAGAACGAAGGACAAACACAACAACAACATCTGTGTGACCCCAGGGAAAGTCACAACCCCATTTGCCTCAGTTTCCTCATCTGGAAAATGATCTGGAGGAGGAAATGGCAAACCACTCCAGTATCTTTACCAAGAAAACCCCAAATGAGGTCATGAAGACTCAGAAAGGACTGAAAAAATGAGTGAACAAATTTTGCTAAATGTTGGGGATATAAAGAAAGGCAGAAACAGTCCTTGTCCTCAAGGAATTTCCATTCTAATGGGGGGCAGGGGCCTTGATTTTATCTTCTGCAAAATGAGAGGTTTGGACTAAATGGCCTCTAAGTTTGCTTTCAATTCTAAATTTATGATCCTATTATCTATGAAATCAGTTCATTTGAATCCTAATATGGTATTTTTTGTAGATAAAGAGAGTTGGACAGGAAAGGGCCAACTAGAGAGTTGGGAAAAACAGAAGCCATAAGTTTGTAGTGATTAAGTTTTGCTTCAAAGAATTATATATGTTTTTATACTTGGGAAAATAAGGTTAGCCTGTTCTGAATGAAATTTTACTGATTTTTTTTTCCTCCATTGGATTTCCTCCATTGGACCCTATACAGAAAATGACTGTCATTTTTGCTTGGCCAATATATAATTTTCTAATAAGATGTTCAACTGGAGCTTAATTACAACATGATTTTTTTTTCAAAGCAATATTTCATTTGTGTGTGTGTTGGGACTGTGGGGCTGCGTTCCACACTAATTGCTCTAAAGGTACTTGAAATATTCCATCTCTGAGGTTATATATAATTATATTTCCAGCTCTGCATGGGTGCATTTTAAATTAGTTATTCCCGAAGACAACATTTAAAAGTTACTTCATTTGAGCAACACCTTTTAAAATCATGTTTTTCCAAGGACAAAGGAGCTGGCCCTTGATATCTGAGGCGTAATAACTACTTGTAGGTAAAAACAAACAAACAAACAAACCCTAATGTGATGATATTTGAAGTCTAGATCTGGTCTTCTTCATGGGCAAAGGAAAGCAGGAGGCTTCCCGATGTGGTTTAGACCATTAGATTGTAAGCTCCTTTAGGTCAGAGACTATGTTTTGTCTCTTTTTGTATCCCTTGTGCTTCGCACAGTTGTCCCAAAGCAGGTGCTCATGAAATGTTTATTGATTGATTGCTCTGAGCCATTCTGAGAAAACCATTTACCCCCAAATTCTCTCTTCCACCCATGTCTGAAATGGCTTTAACAATTCATCTGTGAGAGGACATGTGAAGGAATGTCCTCTCTCAGCTTCTCTCTTTTAAAATACAAAATGCTCTCAGGACAGTTGACACCATTAAATGCTACTTAGCAGAAAACATTTTTTTTTAAACCTATAATGTCATGGTAGGAATACCATTTGTTTTATGTTGGCTGAACTCATTTTCTTTTAAAGGGGCAAGGGTCCTAATGATCTGGTTGTTGTGAGGAGTCTAAGACTTGAATGAACATTGCTTTCTTGTTGCATACAAAAGCCAGCTTATGAGGATGTGGTATTCAGGAGTTTTAGTGGATTTCATCTTCCTGGAACATAATAGTCACCTAGTAAATGCTGATGAAAGATAAATAGATTGATTACCTGCCTAATGATTTGGATCATTATTTCATATGGTTATTAATGATATTTCTTTTTTTTAGATAATTGTTTTCTAAGGAGTTCCCCTTAGCTTGGAGCAAGCCACCAAGTACAATAACGTTATAATGTATGCTGAAGGGGAGAGCCAGCTACTTCAAAAACCAGAGGCAGGACCACGAGAATACATTATCATTTCCTTTGTTTCGGTTTGGTTTGTGAAGAAGGATGACCCCGAAAAGATGACCAAATAACAATGTGGTGAGGACCAAATAACATAATGGATTAAAACATTTTGCTCAATATCTCTGTGAGGCATCCAGGAATTTTTATTCTTATATTAAAGATGATGATATGCATATAGAGATTTAGCTAGTGAATGGATACTGGGTCTTTGGACTCTGAATTTGTTCATTTGTTCCAAAAAGTTTTATTAAGTGCCTACTTTGTTCACTGTGCTAGGCTCTGGGAATACAAAGTCTCTGACTTCAAGGAGCACTGAATTCTGGATTCTTTCTTCTATAGCACAGAGAATAAAAGAATTATACAGGTTGTTCTTAAAGTCTGGACACATAGGCAAAAATGCATATCTTCAAGAAATGAAATGAATGAAATTTTTATTTAATTGGAATATTAACAAATAACATCTTCAATATGATTTCCATCATTTGTGAGGCAAAGGTTGATGCGTTTTGCAAGATTCATGTGAACTCAATGCAATAACTCCACATTGCCGTCAATTGCCTATGTGTCCAGACTTTAGGAACACCCTGTAGATTTATGACCGGAATAGACCTTAGAGACCACCGAGTCCAACTCCTTCATTTCATGAATGAGAAAACTGAGGCACAGACTAGTTAGAAGAGTTGCAAAGAAAAGGTCACACAGCCAGTAAGTGTCTGAGACAGGAGGTAATAATAATAATAGCATATATATATATGTATATATGTATGTATGTATGTGTGTGTAAAAATATATGTATATGTGTGTATATATGTATAGAAATATATATTGTATATATAAATATATAATATTATATACATACATACAGAGAGAGAGAGAATGAGAGAGAGAGAGAAAGAGAGAGAGAGAGAGCTTACTATGTGCAGGAACTGTGCTAAGCACTTTATAATTATTATCTTATTTGATCCTCACAACTCTGGGAGACAGGTGCTATTATTATTTTCATTTTACAAATAAGGAAGCTGAGGCAATCAAGTGAAGTGACTTCTCTAGGATCACAGAGCTAGTAAGTATCTGAGGCTTGATTTTAACTCAGGTCTTAACTCCACACCCAGCACTCTACCCACATGAGATATGATAGTTTCTTTGAATCACTGATTATACTCTACCTAGCATAATATCCAAGTATGACAGGTGAAGACTCAGTACATAGCTGACAATCTTTGATTTTTTTACGAGAAATCTAAAATAATCTTAGGAGGCTGATCTATCTGAAAATACGTATCTGATTTCATGAAGCATTTTGGTTCTCCTGATGTGGAATGAGTGTTCGTATGTGTGTATGCATATATGTGTATGTACACATACATATACAAATATGTTTAAAGACCTAGAGATGTCATCAGAAAAGATATGATTTTAAAAGACTATTGTTTAAAATAGGATATAACTTTTCACTTTCTAATTGATTTCCTTCCTTGGTCTAATCCTAAACATTCTGCAAATATTTCATGTCATTTCTGACAGACTGTTTCCCCCTTTTACTAAGGATTATTTAGCAGCTGGGGGGAATATTTCATTGTAATGGAACAAAAGACAGCAAGAACATAGAAGTTTGGAGAAATTAGGAAAATAGGAGGTCCAGGAAAAGTGACCAACTTGCCAGTTGAAGAAATAATTCCTTTTTTTCCCTTAATAGTAGATTAAATTTCAAATTATTTTCCAGTTGGATATTAGAATGGGTAGGGGAGCCTCCACTTCTAAGTCTGGCTCAAATTGATCTTGCTATGCACACTTCGTCTTATGTCAAATGTCCCTATTGATGGAGTCCTAATACAGCTGCCCACAGCCCCAATATTCTAACTTCATTATAGGCCCACTAGTGGTACCTGCCTAACCCCCCACCCCTAATGTCCTAACTTATGCCTCACTGCTCACTAGAACAACAGGTGTGTCTCTGAACTCTTAGTTCATACAGAAATAGCCGGCATGTCCATGTGATGGGTGGGAAGAATCTTTCATCCCTGATCCACATCAAAAAATGTGTGGGCCTGCCTCTATTCAAGCCGCCCTTTGTTGGCCTATTCAATGGGCAGGAAAGATTTTTCACTTACAGATTGGCCTTACAGGGCAGTGGCTGGGTTCCCATCACATACCCTTTCACAAACTAGGTGGGGCCCCAGGCCCCACACCTTTTTTCTAAGTAGGCTCTGAGCCCTTAGGGCCCTGAACAGGGTATAAGTTCTGAGGTTGGTGGTTTTTGCCTTTGGGGGCACACTTGTTAAAAGAGTGTTGATGATGAAACTCTAGGTAAGCCATTGAAGCTGCACCCCCACTTTGAAAAACCCTGAGGTTGGTGCTTCTCTGGTAACTATAAGTATTGTGATTTTGTCAGATAGACATCTATCTGTTGATCTGTTTATGTTGTCTCCGTAATTTCTGTTTGTATTTTCTCTGAAGTTCAGGGTGTTGGCTTTTCCCCCTGAACTAAGTGAATGATATATGTATGTTTAATTAAAGTAAGATTGTTAACCCCTTAAAGTTGCTTTCCTTAGGAAAGCAGACCAAAGAACGTGTGCTAGTAGCCCTTCTGTGTGCTGGTGTTATTAGTCTTATACCCTCACAGCAGCTGCTAGCAGCATTATTGTTACATGCCCCCAGACCATTTCCCACCAAACCAGGTGTGCAATCACAAACACATAATCTATCCAAGAGAGGACCACAATGCCTAACTACCTATCTTGACCAGACAGGACCACAATATACCAGAATGCTTGACCACCAAACTGTAGAAGGGGGCCAACCCTACCATAGCACTTGTACAGTTCCACTGAAGCTAAGACCCTTCCTCCATTACCTAATCCCTTAGCAAACTCCTTCTGCCTTTTTAATATTAATCATATTCCTATATTCTATGTAAATTTCTGTTATGTAATTTCATCTTTACCCTATAAAAATCCATTTTGCTTTCTCTGAAGTTGCTGGTTCCTCTTGAAACTTAGCCTGCTTCATGAGAGGCATCAATCTCAATAAATACCTATATTTGGATTAGAGATAGTCTGACTGAATTCTTTGAGATCGTTCGACCACAGGACATCATGAAACCCCAACAGTTTTTGGCCCTAGGTGGGCAGAAATTAAACCTCAACACTATTATCATCAGAATCAAATATAAAATCCTCTGTTTGACTTTGAAGCAAAGATGTTTGCAATCTGCTCTCCTCCTGCCTTTCCCGTCCTTTTTTACATTTATCTCCCATCTACATCCTCTACAATCCATGACTCTGGTTTCCTTGCTGTTTCTTGCTCATGATACTCCTTCTGAGGACTCTCTACATTTTTACTGATTGTCCCCCATGCCTGGAATGCTTTCCTTCCTCATTTCTGCCCTCTGGCTTCCCTAGCTTCTTTCAGCTAAAATCTCACTTTCTTGCAAGAAACTTTTCCCAATACTCCATTAATGCTAGTGTTTTCCTCCCAAGATTATCTCCAGTTTTCTCTGTATATATCCCATATATATAGTTATTTGCATTAAATATGTAATTTCCATTAAAATATGAGCTTCTTGAGGTTAGGTACTGTTTTTGGTCTTTCTTTTAGCACAGTTCTATACATACAGTAAGTACTTAATAAATGTTTGTTGAGTAGATTTGAAATGACTTTGAGGAAACT
The DNA here is from genome assembly GCA_028646595.1 of Phalanger gymnotis. Taxonomy (NCBI): domain Eukaryota; kingdom Metazoa; phylum Chordata; class Mammalia; order Diprotodontia; family Phalangeridae; genus Phalanger; species Phalanger gymnotis. The sequence continues at coordinate 4,951 of JAQQSZ010000157.1, read as the reverse complement.
TCCAACCATTGTTGTTGTTATTGTTGTTTCAGTTCTGTCTGACTCTCCATGACCCCATTTAGGGCTCTTTCTTTCTTTCTTTCTTTCTTTCTTTCTTTCTTTCTTTCTTTCTTTCTTTCTTTTTCTTTCTTTCTTCTTTATGGCAGGGCAATTGGGATTAAGTGACTTGCCCAAGGTCACACAGCTAGCATGTGTCAAGTGTCTGAGGCCGGATTTGAACTCAGGTCTTCCCAACCCCAGGGCTAGTGCTCTACTCACTGTGCCACCTAGCTGTCCCCATTTGGGGTTTTCTTGGCAAAGATACTGGAGTGGTTTACTGTTTCCTTCTTCAGCTCATCCTACCATGAGCTCATCCTAAGTTCAAATCCTAAATTTCTTTTCTTGGTCATCCTCCTTTACCAATCAAATGAAAACAAAGGAGATATCATGTGTTCTCATGGTCCTGCCTCTGGTAGTTGGTTTTTTTTAAGTAGCTGGCTCTCCCTTTCTACAACAGTTCTATACCTGGTGGCTTGCTCCAAGCTAAGGGGAATTCCTTAGAAAACATAGTTCTCTGAAAAAGAAATGAAACTATTAATAACCATATAAAATAATGCTCCAAATCGTTACTAATAAGAGGAAATTCAAATCAAAAGCAACTCCTGTTGAAGGTTGAGGGAGATGAGGTCCAGGAACCCCAAGACTGGAGTTCCCAGATGGGGTCATTGAGGGGGAATACTCCTCAAGGACCCGAGTGCTGGAGAGAGTCGGGGCCATCTGGAATGAATTCATGATCTCAACCATTCTTTAAGTCAAGGTGGCAAACATTTATTATACTTCACAGCAGGCAAGAGTTCTTAGGGAACCTGCAACCATACAGGGTGCAGGAAAAGTTTATATATGAGATTTTGGGGTGAAACATGTCAATTAGGTGTTTTGGGGTAGGATTAGGGAGTGGCTAAGGGGTGGTCAGTTCTTGAAAGAACATGCACTTTTTGTACCTACTTCATGGGTATCTTACCCAGAGTTGACTGGGGAATAGCCCAAGGCAGGGCTACAAGGAGGTGTGGTTTTTGCCATGAAACATCAATCACTAAGTCAACTAACAGTTAGGGCTGACTGGAAATATCCAGGTTGCTTCCATGAAATGTCTTATTAGACAAGATGAATGTAAGGGAGCATACCTATGCCTGTGTCTAGCATGCACATGATAGGCCAGTGAGTAGTGAATATTTTTATGACCCAGTACATGGCTAGTTCAGCACGTACATGGGGAGTCCAAACCAATAAATTTTATAGGTACTGGCTGCAGTATTAGGAGGAGAGGTAGATGTTTTGCAAAGGCATCCTGCCCTTGAACTGGAGAGGAACTGCCTGAGACAGTATTTTGAGGCTAGGGAGAAATGTGATTTTAGAACTGGATGTGGCTTTGAAATTGGGGTCCAGGCACAGGCACCCAAACAGAGGCTAAGGAGAAATGTTAGAATTAGGGTCCAAGTGCAAGCATCCAAACACCCCATCACTCCCAGCAAACTGTCAAAGATAACAAAAGAATAGTCAATATTGTACGAGTTGTGCACTGACAGGCATACCAATGCACTGTTGTTGGAGGTAAGAAGGAATTTAATCATTCTGAAAAGCAATTTGAAAAGATTACCTTCTTTACAGAGGTGAGCAAGGGTCTATGGCTGTGGAATGATCAGGTAATATCAAATTTTTTTGCCAATGTGTTTACTAGTTTTGCTGAGATATTTTTCTTCTCTTTAAAAAAAAAATCTTTTGTTATAAGGGATGGATCTCTGGAGGAAGGGGGAAAAGGAGGGATGTGTTGTGAAGTGTAGGTGATATAAAAACAAAGATCAATTTCTAAAAGAAAGCTACAGCAAGTAATTAGGGCTTGGGGTCAAGGAGCCTCTCTGCAGAACCCATCTTGGAGATTTTCCTGAGTAGGCCAGCCTAACTTAAACAGTGGTGGGAAACGTTAGTGGAGAAAAAGACAGAGAATAGAGAAAGTTCTTCGTACTGTGCCTGGCACAGATTACGTGCTACATAAATGCTCATTATATTGGAATAGAGTGAATATTACTAGATATTTTAAAAAGAGTGAACTTCCCACCACCCAATATGTTTATGTCCTGGGGTCTGTTAGGCAGGCTCAAATGGGCTTGAGGAGCACCAAGTTTTCAAATTTCAGTATGAGCATTTACACTTCAGAAATTTGCAAAGGTCACATATCTGTACTTGATTTTTTTTAATTGTCTAGGCTTAAAAAAGTAATTGAGAGAATATTGATAATGTAGAGTAAACTTAAATGCCCCAGCACATTTCCTTCCCCCACCATTTTTAAACATTTACCAACACATCCCTGAGTTTGTCTCTTTTCACATCCCAAACTGAGAAGTCTTTGCTGCCTATTCCCCCAGGGCAAAAATTCGTAAATACAGCCCTCCTAATGAATATATCTTATGTAACTTTCTCATTTGTGTTTTATTGGCTATATCTTTGGCTAAATTGTATATAACTTCATTCTTAGAACTGGCCTTCAGACAGGCTTTGCAGTTCCATTGACACAGGCCTTGTTGTGGGCTTGATGGAGCACCAAAAAGCTGAAGTTCTTGGCTAATTTCTGTAACTCAGAGGTTTTAGTGATGTGATGAAATCAATGCTCCATGGTGACTCAACTAGATAAATTGGTTAAATAATTTAAAAGTCACTTCTCTCATTTATACCATGAAAACAAATGGTTGACTATTAATAGAGTGAAAATCCTGGCCACTAAGACAATTTGGAAGGAAAAAAACAAACAGATACTCTTTTGATTCAATCTCCATTAATTTTCAGAAAATGTAATTTCCTGTCAATGTACTACAATAAATATAGAATTACTGGCAAAATGCTCCTAATTCTAACCATTTGCATGAAAATCTAGCTAACAAAGTAGAAGGCAAAAGTATATATTTTTATTTGGTAATAGTGAAGCAAATTACTTTCTTAGAGTTATGATGTTTATAGGAAATAACTCAGTGCTGAGTGTGCCAAACTGTCCAACAGACATAGATATGGATTATGAAAGATTAATAAAAATAATTTAACTTTTAGGCAAACTTTTAAAAATCCATTTATTGTGAGTGATTTAGCAACATAATTTAAGTGATGATAAGAATAATTTCTTCGGCATAACTTTTTTCTTATTTTTTAAAGTCATATTTTCTCTCATATCAGGCAGATATGTGAGAGTTTATTCATAAGGATTTTCAATTCTTTTTCATTTAATGATTACATTAACTTGTTTTAAAAAGACATCTTTTTCATTTTCATTCGATTTTATTTCATTGCTTACTTATCACATCTTGGCTAAAGTTCAAACTCCAACTAATCTCAATACTGGTCAAAAAAGTTCCATCTAATGTTAAATCTTGTGGTGAAGAGGGTTTGTTTATTGGATAACTGAGCTTTGAGAGTATCACCCATGAGTGTGAAATGCTAATCACTGCTGGACTTTATTGGTGTTATTTATTATCTTAATTTCTTCTAGTACCCTGAGATTCATTCTCACCTTCTTTTTCCTTCATCTCCCCCATTATAATTTAAATCTCTACAGGTCAGGGACCGTGTTGCTTTTTCCTTATATTTTCTTCCCGGTTTTGCATGGAACCTGGAACAAAGTAAGTAAAGTAAGTCTTAAAAAGTACATTATTTATCTAGCTACCTTTATGTTCTGAATCTGATGACTTGAATTCATGGGGGGTATGTAGATGCTTTGACACTACTATTAGAGGTGTTGATTTAAAAACTGTTGCATAAATCTTGTCTTGTTAATTTATGATCAGTTCCAGAGGCTTCTATATTTATGTTCAATTTATGTGCATATTTTAAGTCCTCTGGTTCTGGGTACTTAAGAAATTAGCTGAAGTATCAGAAGAGTCACTCACTGTGTCTGAGAACTCTTGGAGGACCATGGGAAAAGAAATAGTACCTATTTTAACTTATAATATATGTACATGTACATACATATATGTGCACATATACATGTGTATATACTTGTTGGGATATAAGCATATATAGATATAGATATATTCTCTCTCCATATATATGTATGTACATACATGTACATGTCTATATCTATATATGCACAATATGTGTATATATGTATGGATGACTGGATGTGTGTGTGGGCATATGTGTGTGTGTTTTTATATATGAATATCCCTAGAAATTCTGGACTGATTAAATTAGTTTCCCAAAAAGAAAGAACATAGAATCATAACATCTCAGAAGAGGAAGGACCTTGAGAGTCCTTTAGTTCAACTCAGACCTGAAACTTGAAACCTTTTTAACAGCATCTTTGACAAATAGTAATCCAATTTCTACTCAAAGACTCCAAATGAAGGGGCAATTGCATCTTAAGGTAGTTGTTTCCACAATCCGGCTAGCAGCTTTTGTGGGGGTGTAGGGTCCACCCACAGCCAGCACCCAGAAAGCTGCCAACAGTGCAGGTTCTTTTGATCTGCTTAACTAAGGAAAACAAAGTGAAGGGGTTGATAAGCTTACTTTAATTCAGCATACAAATATCATTCACTTAGCTCAGGTGAAAAAGACCAGCACACCGAACTTCAGAACGAAATACAAACAAATTACAAACATGGACAGACAGACCTTGTCTGATTCAAATCCCAATACACAGTTACCAGAGTTCAACAAAGTCTCAGCATCCGGGTTTACAAGTTGGAGGGTTCCCTAGCTACAGCTGCCTGGAGTCTACTCATCAACACCATCTCCAGAGCCCTGCACAAATGGCTCTGTCCTCCCTTCTTATAGGGCTTCAGACATCATCAAATGTCATCTGAATGACCAGAATTTAGGCTGCTATGATTGGTTCTTGAGTTAGCCCCTCCCCTTAGGGCCCTGGGACGTTCATATCCACATAGGTTAGGTTAACACCTAATGGGGCATGGCTCTGGAGTTAGCACCT